>CACRXK020001891.1:0-48459 GCA_902702795.2 Paramuricea clavata | reverse complement strand
ATATATTTTCTATCAAGCTATTATCCTATCCATTTTCCCTCACGAATGGAAAACGGCTAGAGTAATACCTCTCTATAAAAATGGCCAACGAAACCTGCCAGGAAATTACAGACCAATTTCAGTTCTGCCTGTCATTAGCAAAATTATGGAACGAATTCTGTACGATCAGCTATACAATTATTTAACCAAATTTGAACTTCTGAGTGACTGTCAATTCGGTTTTCGTAAATTTCGCTCTACAGCTACAGCATTACTTGACTGTACAAATGATTGGTATATGAATTTAGACCGCAAAATGTTTAACCTGGTAGTCTTAATTGACTTAAAAAAAGCATTTGATACTGTCGACCATCAAATATTATTGAAAAAATTAGAGTTTTACGGAATAAAAGGACAAGCTCTGTCTTTTCTAGAATCATATCTCTCAAATAGAAACCAAAATTGCCAAATACAAGGATCTGTTTCATCAGAGAAATTGATCAAATGTGGCGTACCACAAGGGTCTATTTTAGGGCCCCTATTTTTTCTGTTATACATTAACGATTTGCCTCAATGCCTGGATAAAACAAAATCTCGGTTGTTTGCTGACGATACGAATCTGACAGTTTCTGGAAACTCTATTACTGATCTTGAAACTGCAGTGAATTCTGATTTGGAAAAACTTAGGAAATGGCTAATTGCCAATAAACTTAGTCTAAATGTTGCTAAGACTGAGTTTATGTTAATTGGTTCAAAACAAATGATAAAAAATATTTCAAATTTGCAACTAAATGTGAAAATTGAAAACGAGTCAATTAAACAAGTTTATGAATCCAAAACTCTTGGAGTGACAATTAACCAGCATTTATCTTGGAAAACTAACACTGAGAATATTTGCAAGAAAATTACATCTGGAATATCGGCTCTTAGACGTTTAAAAGAATTTGCTGATAAGCAAACACTTCTTTCTGTATATAATGCTATTGTTCGCCCATATTTTGATTACTGCTGTGAAGTATGGGATGTGTTTGGAGAAACGCAATCAAAAAGACTCCAAAAACTACAAAACAGAGCTGCTCGGATTATTTTGAATATGAGCAATGACATAGATCACTCTGTTGCATTGCAAGCATTGGGTTGGAAGCCACTTAAAACAGAAAGGAAGAAAAGTAAAGCAAAAATCATGTATAAATTATTGAATAAAATGGGACCCAATCACTCAGTAATCTCTTCACATATAAGGGTGAGGTGACA
Source organism: Paramuricea clavata (assembly GCA_902702795.2). Lineage (NCBI taxonomy): Eukaryota > Metazoa > Cnidaria > Anthozoa > Malacalcyonacea > Plexauridae > Paramuricea > Paramuricea clavata. Next base: position 47,226 of record CACRXK020001891.1, on the reverse strand, counting down.
AACTACAAACTTCGGAACATTTCAAGTAGTCTTTGTTTACCACACCCGCTTACTAATAATATGAAAAAAAGTTTCGTGTATGACGGAGCACACCTTTGGAATTCTATTCCTAAAGAAATAAGAGAGAGCAAATCCTTTTCTTCCTTTCGAAAGAAAATCACTACTCACATTGACTGATACCTAATTAACATAGATGTTAATATTATCTGTATATAGATTACTACCTTAGTTTGTTAGTTCATATAATACTATATATCTTATATAATTTTGTAAATAGTTTTAAAATTCTTTTCTGTATACTTTTCGCACGCCCCTCGTGGAAATCAGCTTCGGTTGACGGGGTCAGCGTGTTTAAATAAAGTTTATCTATCTATCTATCTATCTATCTATTATGCTATGGTTTATCCCTTTCTAATATTCTCGATTATTAGTTGGGTAAATACTTACCCTTCAACTATTTTGCCACTTTTTGTGCTGCAAAAAAGGGCTATCCGCATTATGACTTTTTCTAAATTCGATGAGCACTCTAGCCCAATATTTAAATCATTGAAGATTATAAAGCTTTGTGATCTTGTCACCCTACATATTGCAATATTTATGTTTAAATTTCATCATCAGATGTTACCTCCTGCTTTTGAGTTGTTTTTTTACGCCAGTGCAAAATGTTCATAATTATAATACACGTTCACTGGCTACACAGTCTTACTATCTCCCAAAAATAAGAACAAATTATGGTAAATTCAACGTACGATTTCAAGGACCTATAGTGTGGAATGCAATTGATTTTCATGTTAAGTCTCTTTCATTTCAAAAATTCAAAAAATATATAAAACAAGATTTTATAAGTAAATATTAATTTTGTAAAAATAACAAAAAAACTCCAGTATATGTTTGTTTGTATTATATAAGTCGTCTGTCTTTGTGTGTATATACAGTATAGGCTAATTGTAATATTTGCTTGTATGTGTGCTTTATGTAGTTTAGTAATCAACTTGTAAACTGGCTTCCCAGCATCTTTAGCTTTGTGGTTATTTTGGGAAGTCAGTGTCCTAAGTATTGTAAAATTGTTTTTTTTTATGTGTAAGTATATGTATGTATTATTTATGGATTAAATAGTTGTTGTTGATGCGCGAATGACTATATGTGTATTGCATATGATACAAACACATTTAGTGTACAATTCTACTCTGCGCATACAACATTTTGTAGTCAAACTGTCAAAAATTTAACTTGTCCTTGTTTATATTCCATTCTATTGTATAAATTCGCGGGGTACAAATCCCGTACAATATTACAGAGAAACGTTGAAATGTTAAAAGCGTGGCGTGATCCTCAGGAGATGTTTTCGTAATACCCAATGAAACACAAGTAGTACTCACAAATACAAACGTTATCCATAAATGCACATGGTCTCTGAGGGATATAGGGACTCAGGAGGCTTGGAACCAGTAATTGCGCGCGTGTGTACAAGTGTATGGGCTAACAAAGAAGGATGTACCACAAGCATGGCATGAGCCGGCTAATACGTACATAAATACGGACCTTGTTACTATGAAAACTAAATCAAGCAGTCGAGGAATCGAATGGCATTTGAAACGAAGGCATTTTGGGTTAATCGTTGCACACTGAGCCTGCGATGCGCTAACGCAAACTCCATTTCTCGACGACGAAAACAGAAATCAGAACACTAGGGATTTAAGACACTTGACCTTTCAGGTCAGTGTAGTAAACACAATCGTACGAATATCCGTGTATGCATAGGCTGATCTAGTAATACAAAAGAAGCGTGATGTTTCGACAAACACCAAACAATTATATTTCCACGACATGCTGCAACAGGCAAGGAACTGATTAACATCTACGCTTCTCACGAATCACGAAAATAGATGTTCACGAATTTGAACTGTTAGGACTATCTACTATAGAAATAGAGTGTGTCGGTGCCGCAATGACAAGTGGCTTTAATCGCTACAATCCTGCAACTTTGACGTAAGTCAGAGTTGCTGATTCACCCAAACACAAAGAAACTCCAAATGCAATTTAGAACTGATCGAGTTATGGAGTATAACTATAAAATTAGTTTACTTTTCTTTTTCTGCTGTTGTAATACAGCACGCAATCCAGTATCAACATCGATATTAAGTGCTTCATCGATATTAAGTGAGAAAACTTCAAGAATATTACTAAAAAAGCCAAAGCTGCTGTTTATTTTAACCAGTATGAACATGTTTACGTTCTTTTAAAACTGACATTTTACTGCATTGAGGATTCAACGACAAGAACAATGATTTTGGAGATGTGTTAATGCCAAATAAATCCTGTTAAGCGGTCAAAATGACATCTTATAGCCCAACAAAAATAGAAATACAAAGTAAGAGACAGCGATCGCCGATGGCGATGCACAGGAACAATTGTATGAAATATAAACTCGATATAAGACTGCTAATTAAGTGCTAACTATGCTTTTGTAAGAACAGAGTAGACCAGACACAGTACCAAATGCGGTGCTTTACAAATAAAACTTTCATGCGATTCCGCCTACAAGCTGTGCTACATGTAAAGGTTATATTTTATCGTATACACTACATTCCTCCTGTTGGCGGACAGTTGTTCCACGCGCCTGGTTAAAACTTCGCTTTAAAACCTTCAAAATAAACAATTGTCGGATCAAAATACTATCAAAATGAAGATAAAAGTGAGACGAATCCATTCGTATATGGCCCAAAAGGAAAAAACCAACGATACGAAAGTCATCAAGGAGCAAACGTACTGCATTTTAAATAGTTGAATAATATAAATTTTGAGAGCGATTTGTGACATTTGTCAACAATATACAATTTGGCTTGACTTTCAAAGGTCATATATCGCCAGAATACTGCTGTTCAGTAATTAATTTCGTATCTGTAATTACAATTTCGTACGCTGATTCGAATGATGGTATTTTTTTCCTTGTTGGGTCACTTGGATGCATATTAAACCAGAGATAGTCGGTCTCAGTCAGCGATTTAGACGGGCAAGGAATTTTCAGATAGGCAGTGGAAGCATTTGTTTCGGAACAAACTCCTCCCCCGAAACCGTCTGCTGTCAGCTAGCGGTGCCGAACTTGACACATCGGTGGGACACCGCAATTTTGCAACAGGGGACAGATCACAATTAACTCTTCAATTGGCCATATGATTGTAGTACCAATGTACCATCACTGTGATCTGACAAGTGTATCACTATAGGCAGCCCATTAGCTTTTGACCGCTTGCGTTGAGAGACGGACTTGAACCAAGTCTACCCATTAGTCCCAGCGAGTCAACGCTCTTTCGAGCGTCTTGTTTCAGTTTGTTTTGTATTGAGGACATGTTCATTTCTTTTCTTCGGCTACCTGCGGCTTTGGTCAAGCTTTCGCACAGCGGCAGAAAAGTACAATTGTGTTTTATAAATATCTTGTCATCAACCAATATCGCATATTTATGTCACAACAATCTGCAGACAAAGTAAAAAAAGATCAAAATTAGCTGATTTTTACTTTTTCGATAATAACATGCCTTTTAACTCATGTAATTCAAGCATCATTGCATTGCAACGACAATTTACGTACATCTTACGGAAGCATGCCGAGGGTGTAGCTCGCAAATAAATATGAAAGGGATGAAACGCCGAAAATCTTTCGTTCGATGTGCACCGCATTGGAATTCAATCCAAGGACAATTCAATTTAGTGACAATTCAATAAGTGACTATTTATGTGAGCATATTGACCATATTCTTAATTTGAAACTGTATTACTAGCTGATAAAATTATTGTATGAGCCCGTAATATATATATTGGAAAAATAGATTTCGTCATGCGCAATACCTTTGTAAGTGCGTAAGTACGTCACTTCCGTCCCCATGTGTTGCGGTGCACGTTGAAACAAAATAAGCCAAAATTGTATTCCCAAAAATTTCGGTTTAATATGATTTCTTAAAATTTCCTTGTACATGTATGCTAAGTGTATCATATCGAAACTGCACCTGTAACGCGCCTGTTATATCCATTCGAAATATTTCACGATCGGGGGTTTCATCCCTTTCTATTATTTGTACGTGTAAACAGAGTCATTCGTTCTAGTATGAGCCCACGCTACTATGGTCACTCCGTGTAAAACAATGTTTGAATTACAGAAAGTAGTAGGCATAATATTATCGAACAAATTTAAAAATCAACATAATTTTGATCGTGATGAAACTTGGATGAATCTATGCGATATATACTAGATTGATGACAAGGTATTTTAAATAAACACAATCGTAGTTTTCTGCCCCCTGTGACTTTCGGTCCAATTTCGGTCTCTATCGGTGCTATAATAGTCACACTCATGGCGATTATCCGTGGATATAGGCTGATCTAGTAATACAAAAGAACTAGCATGATGTTTCGACAAACACCAAACAATTATATTCCACGACATGCTGCATCAGGCAAGGAACTGGTTAACATCTACGCTTCTCACGAATCACGAAAATAAATGTTCACGAATTTGAAGTGTTAGAACTATCTACTTGAAATAGAGTGTGTTGGTGCCACAATGACAAGTGCCTTTTATCCTGCATTCCTGTACCTTGGACGTAACTCAGGGTTGCTGATGCACCCAAACACAAAGGAACTCCAAATGCAATTTACAACTGATGCAGTTATGGAGTATAACTATAAAATTAGTTTAGTTTTCTTTTTCTGCTATTGTAATACTGAATCACTATCGGTGAGAAAAGCAGCTTGGCACTGAAACAGCAAGCAATCCAGTATGAACATCGATATTAAGTGCGATCGAACTTAAGTTTATCTAGGTTTCATCCCATTGTAACACTAAAACATTAAGGGGGAAGGTGAATAGGGATATCCGCAAATCCGCCAAAATTTGAAGCAAAATGCGCGATCCGACAATGGTCATGTCTAAATTTGAATCCGCTAAAAGCTCTACTATGAAGTCACAATCCAGGATCCGAACTAAATTGCAAGTTAAATCCACAATCCGTGCCAAAATATTACATAAATCCGCTGTATTAACAAGATCCGCAAATCCGTGTAAAACATTCGCCAAATCCGAAATCCGAACAATTTATTCTGTGAAATCCAACGATCGGAAAATTTCTATTATCTCCCCATTAAGTAACGACCTTATTAAATTTCTTGGAGAACATTAAATCACTGACGGAGTTGTCGAGTACAAAATAATGTACTTAACTACCCACTATAACAGAGAGAGAACATTGGGGGGGGGGGGGGAACACATTACATTCTTGAACATAAAACTGACTAACCCCCTTCTTTAAAAAACAGCATTGACACTCAAGAGAAGCTCAGATTGAACCACCATTCGTTGAGTGTGAGTGAGTTTTTAGAATACGGGCTTACCTCTCGAGTGAGAACAATGACCTTGATGTTCAAAAACTCGTTAAAGCGTTTGGAGATATAGTTCCTAGCACAAAAGATTTACGTCATATTTTTAACTGTTAAATACATTTACAGGGTGTCTGTAATTGTATAACTTCATATATGACTTGATTTTCATATATGAAAATTCTTATATGAAATTACCAAATTTCAGTGTGAAATGGATTTCACATATGAAATTTAGTTTTTCATATGTGAATTGTATAACTTCATATATGACTTGATTTTCATATATGGAAATTCTTATATGAAATTACCAAATTTCACATGTGAAATGGATTTCATATATGAAATTTAGTTTTTCATATATGAAATTAAACTTCATATATGACTTGATTTTCATATATGGAAATTCTTATATGAAATTACCAAATTTCACATGTGAAATGGATTTCATATATGAAATTTAGTTTTTCATATATGAAATTAAAATTTCATATATGACCTGCTTTTCATATATGGAAATTTAATATGTGAAAAAGAGAATTTCACATATATGAAACTGAAATTTCATATATGAAATTACCTTTTCACATGTGAAATTCTAATTTCATGAAATTCTAATTTCATATATGAAAATCTTCATTTCATATATATGAAAATCTTCATTTCATATAATATGAAAATCTTCATTTCATATATGAAATTCCAATTTCATATATGAACTTTAATGTGAAATTTTTGTAAGGGTAAAAAAAAACTTTTATGTGAAATTTTTGTAAGGGTAAAAAAAAACGCTACGGAAATTCAACAGGCTGTTGTGCATTACAAACTTAACTTCCAATTTCATATATGAACTTTAATGTGAAATTTTTGTAAGGGTAAAAAAAAACGCTACGGAAATTCAACAGGCTGTTGTGCATTACAAACTTAACTAAACAATTCAATTTTTGCATAGGACGAAAGAATTGTTATTTAGCTATTCTATGATATATTTCTTAAACTGGAACGATGAGAAATGGTCATATACTCCTCAAATAAATATTTTCGGTCAAAATCACATTCTTCATGCACTGTTGGAAATTGAAAATACATTAAATATGCAAAGTTCATCAATCCAAAAGCACAGCGAGTCTGCTACAAGGAACTTGTTTCGTAAAATGTTTTGATTGCGAATGTTCTCTGTTCAGAAGTTAATTGAACTATTTAATTTTTTATGCAATAATGAACGTTCTTATGGTAAGACGAAGATTGACGAATTGAGCTTATTTTATATAGATAATTTATCATTCAATTTTAATTCCATCTTGGGAATTGTTTATGTTTCGTTTTCCATGCGATTCCCAACGGTGGAAGAATGTGATTTCGACCAGTAATTTTTGTTTGACGAGTATGTGGCGATTTCCCATCTATTCGATTTAAAAAGAGTGTCTTTCAAAAGCTAAATAGTGAGCCACGTTTATGATGCACGACAGCCTGTTGAATTTCCATAGCGTTTTTTTAGACACCCTGTATATCATTATAATATGGCATTGCATAGCATGTGAAAAAAATACAACAACAATATAAATGCATGATTTTTGATCTAAATAAAATTTATATATTTTGCCATTTGAAAACTTTGCAGCCCTGGCCGTCGCCTAATCCACAATGTATATAACAAGCCGATGATTTACAATAAAAAAATTTTTAAAATCATTTCAACTCGCTCTCCCAAGGAGATGTATTGTAGAGATACCGACAACTTGTCTGCTATAACCAATTATACACTTAAATTGATGTATTTCATGCCATACTAAAACGAAGTGGTGATAATCATTTCATTGGCAATTAAGATTCCAAAGAAAGATGTTGTCTGCCGCGGCCGGGTCTTGAACCCGTGATCTTCGAATTACTAGATCGACGCTCTACCAACTGAGCTACAGGGCCAGAATTATATTTCATAATTTCCAGTCTTAAATCCGTCTGGTCGTGTAGCTCAGTTGGTAGAGCGAAGGTCGCATGTTCAAGACCCAGTCGCGGCAGACAACATCTGTCTGCTTGCGCTGGGTATGGAAACTATATAATACACACTCGAGAACATTTTCATCTTAATATATATATATATATATATATATATATATATATATTTAAAAAGTATTGCAAAATTGCAGGCACTTGAATTTTACTCAAATTTTAATAAGATTTTTTATCAGATAACTGCAAAATGTATAGTGTATTATGTATAGGGTGGGAGTGTCTAAAAGCTAAAAGAATTTTTAGAATTAATTAATGGATGATTCTCCGTTATCTTGAAATAAAAATATATTCGCTTTCACGATTGTTGTGGTTTTTTTCTCAATAAATGTGTTTTGCTTAAGATATTTCGCTATCTTGACATCACTGTAATAAAACCAAACACCATCTTTGACCTTGTAGCTTTGCATGGTAAAAATAAATTTAATTGTTTAATTTGCTGTGTTTTGAGGACATGTTTATTTCTTTTCCTGGATTAACTGCGGCTTTGGTCAAGCTTTCGATCAAATGTTGGTCACTACTGGTGCTATAGTAGTCACACTCATGGCGAATATCCGTGCATAGGCTGATCTAGTAATACAAAAGAAGCGTGATGTTCGACAAACACCAAACAATTATATTTCCACAACATGCTGCATCAGGCAAGGAACTGGTTAACATCTACGCTTCGCACGAATCAGGAAAATAGATGTTCACGAATTCGAACTGTTAGAACTATCTACTTGAAATAGAGTATGTTTGTGCCACAATGACAAGTGCCTTTTATCGCTACATTCCTGTACCTTTGACGTAAGTCACAGTTGCCCATTCACCCGGCCAAACACAAAGGAACTCCAAATGCAATTTACATCTGATCGAGTTATGGAGTATAACTATAAAATGAGTTTAGTTTTCTTTTTCTGCTGTTGTATAATACTGAACCACTATCGCTGAGAAAAACAGTTTGGCACTGAAACGTACAGCAAGCAATCCAGTATCAACATCGATATTAAGTGCGAACTTAAGTTAGTCTAGGTTTTATCCCATTGTAACACTAAAACATTAAGTGACGACCTTATTGAATTTCTGGGAGAACACTGATTCACTGAACGAGTTGCCCAATACAAAATAATGTATACTTACCACCTACTATAACAGTGAGAGAACTTGGGGGGTCTGGGCGTACACATTATATTCTCGAAGTTAAAACTGACTAACAACGCCGTTCTTTAAAAACAGCATTGACACTCAAAAGAAGCTCAGATCGAACCTCCATTCATTGAGTGTGAGTGAGCTTTTAGAATACGGGCTTACCTCTCGAATGAGGACAAAGAGCTTGATGTGTAAAATCTCGTTAAAGCGTTAACTTTGCAGACATAGTTCCAAGTAGAATGGATTTACGTCATATTTTTAACTGTTAAATATATGTATATCATTATCATATGGCATTGCATATAGCATGTGAAAATAACACAACAACAATATAAATGCATAATTTCTGATCTAAATAAAATTGGCATTCTTCCTGACAGGATCACAGATGAGAACTAAGGTGACATGGCCGCTCCACCAGTTTTCTAAGATCGATTACTTTTCTAATTCGTTTAATTCGAGGAAAATTATGTCTTTGATGTGTTCTATAATCTTCGCAATACTGCAAAATTTCACTCCAAAATGTTTGAAATCGCATTTCTGGGAATTGATTTTTAACCGATTTTGAATGACATCATTTAGTCTATATATTTTGCCATTTGAAAATGTATAAAACAAGCCACAATGTATATAACAAGCCGATGATTTAGAATAAAAAGGATAATTTTAAAATCATTTCAACTCGCTCACCCAATGAGAGGTATATTGTATAGAGATAGCGACACCTTGTCTGCTATAACCAATTATACACTTTAATCTATTTCATGCCATGTATATAACAAGCCGATCCACAATGTATATAACAAGCCGATGATTTAGAATAAAGAAGATTTTTTTAAAATTTTTTTCAACTCGCTCACCCAATGAGAGGTATTGTAGAGATACCGACACCTTGTCTGCAATAACCAATTAAACACTTTACTCTATTTCGTGACATACTAACCCGAAGTGGTAATAATCATTTCATTGGCAATTAAGATTCCAAATTTTGAAGTTTATATATATATATATATATATATATATATATATATATATATATATATATATATATATATATCAAGTAGGAAATACATTAGGTACCTTTTGTGGCGCTTATATTATAATTAATGTCCGCCCACAATTGATGCTACGTGTGCGTGGGCACAGCGGATTAAAACGGAAATATAAAATCACAGCCAATTTCTCTCTTAATGAATTATTCATCTCTTAGTTATAAATAAACAACTGCAGTGGTGTCAGCATCTATAGCAAACGAACAGAGCTAGTCAACAGAATTGTAAGGAAGTACGAAATGCGGATAAAATTGCTTCGATCGACAACTTTATTATTTTTCAATTTGTTTCTTGCAACATTTTATCATTATGCGATTGCTGATGTCTATCTGCATGTACCCAGAAGTTCAAGCAACACACCTCTACGAAATACCATGAATCGTGAAAACGGTGACAGAGTTTTTGACTTTCAGGTGTGTTTAATCATATAATCTTTTACGTGTCCTTTAAAAGATATTTATAACTGCACTTTGAAGGAAACTTACTTTATTTAAACCGTATTGTTCATTTGTTCTATCCGTTTTAATTAACTTTATGTCTATATATATGATTCCGTCATCGAGGTACCCTTCGGTAACACCAGACGCATGGCTATTGAGCTTGTCATGTGTTTATATGGACGGGCTGCTCGGATGGCACTGTTCGTTCAACTTTTTTGCTACTATTAATAATTATATGCCTTCTATCAACTCTTTCTGAATTATATATTGATTCTAAACATTGAAATATATTCGTCATTTGGTTGGTGCTTTGGCTGCTATTTTTGTGAGATTAACTTTTCTACTCGCAAATTATTTTACAAGAGCATAGCTGACAGAGGGTGTTCCTTGCATTAAGTGAGGCATTAAGCAGTGGCGTAGATAAAGAGGGGCGAGGGGGGGGGGGAGCGAAATATGACATGATGATGAAATAAAAATTGAGGGATGAAATAAAAATTGAAGTGAAATAAAATTGAATTTAACTGCCGCTACAAAATACCTTCTCTTCGAATTATAAACGTGTAGATAACTTGGGTTGGGCGGTGGTGAGGGGGTACACATTAAATTGTCGAAACAAAAACTGACTGAGGACAGAGATCATTTCTTGGAAGAGCTTGATGTGTAAAATCTCGTTGAAACGTTTGTAGATATGATTGCATGAAGAATGGATTGCCGTCATTTTATCATATGATAGCACGTGAAAATAACACTCCTAATAATTTATATATAACAAGTCCGCCATTTTGTTTGTCAAAGTTCGCACATGCTCAGAATCCATGTCCGCAATTTCTGGCCATGGCACTGGTTGGCAATTTCAGATGCTCATAATATATAAAAAACAAAGCTGTAAATGATGATAAATTCCTCAAATATATAACTCTCGCATAAAAAAACATGAATACTTCTATAATACGTATAGATTTTTCCGCTGCATTGTCAAAATTAAAAAAAATAGTGCATTAATATAATTTTCTATAGTTAATAGACTGAATATATCGGCGTGACACAATTTGCCGCGTGTTCCCTCTCTGTATATCTCCCCTCTGTGATATAGTCAATACAAATGGTGCGGGTCCAGTGAAAATGTCGCGGGTAACAAGTTCCGAGGCGCGGGTAACAAGTTCCCAGATCAATAAATTGTCCTGTACTTATATTCAAGACGGCGGTTATTTTGACTGAAAATTCTGCAATTATTCAGTCAAATATCATCTCATTCTGTGGAAACTCTGCAAGCTTTAAACTTAAACTTAAACTAACAGACATCAATTAACTTATTAAGTAAATCACGTTTGAAGACATTATACTCAGCATATTTTTAAACATAAAGAGAGTGGCAGGTAGAAATGGAATATTTAACTGGAAGGAGTAACTGTCAGTGTATTTTTATTATAATATACTAATTACTAGTCTGTTATTTAAGGTAAAAAGATAATTTATCTAAATTCTCTATATAATTTTGGTTACAAAACCCCCACAATATTCTTAGCATTTTTTACGGCTTAAAAATTAGTTATTTACACCAGTAATCCGTATCAAAATTTCATAGTTTATTTGCGTACATAATGGCGTACATTTGTTTAGTAATACACAGACTAGTAATTCTTCAAGTCCCGTGAGGGGAAGGCCCTGAATCAAACTAGCGCATTCATTGTAAACATTATTAAGTTATTACTAACTGTTAAACTATATATCATTGCAAAAATTATGGACTGGTCCTGCTTTGCTGAATTTAATTTAACCTTTATGTGGCAATACGCCAGAAGATTATACTCGTCAAGTGGAGAGTCTTGCCACTTAATGGCTTAATTAATCACTTTTTTCAATGATAAACAGTTTAACAGTAATAATTTTAATGTTTATAATATAAACACTCCAAAACCGTTGGAGGTACCTACCTTGAAAGCCTGTCAAGCTGGATAGAAGTCCAATGGAATGAATTTGGTCAAAACAAGGTGTAAAGAAACACAATTTTCATGTATTAAAAAATTATTTGTCATAAGTGTCATGCCACAGAGTTTTGGTTTATGAATTTATGAAACACAAAGAGTGCTCAATAACAATATCATAAATTACTAAATTTTGATACTGATTACTGGTATAAAAAACTAATTTTTAAGCCGTAAATAATGCTAAGAATATTGTGGGGGTTTTGTAACCAAAATTATATAGAGAATTTAGATAAATTATCTTTTTACCTAACTAACAGACTAGTACTTAGTATAATAATAAGAATACACTGACAGTGACTCCTTCCAATTAAATATTCCATTTCCAAGTATAACGCCTCCAAACGTCATTTTCTTACGTTAATTGATGTCTGTTAGTTTAAGTTTAAAACTCGCAGAGTTTCCATAGAAAGAAACGTCAAAATCGCAGACATCTTGAATATAAGTACTGGGCAATTGATCTCGAAACTTGTTACTCCCGCCTCGGAACTTTTTACTTTCGCCTTGGAACTTGTTACCCGCGCCATTTTCGTTGGACCCGCGCCATTCCTAACAACATGACTAACTATTGACTTGGATATTATTTTTCCATTGTATTCAATTGACAGGTAATTTCCAATGGACAGGTACCCAATCGACTGGTAAAATTCCGTTGTACAATAATTGGTCTATTGGATTTATTTGATCCATTGGAACATGGGGCTTATGAGGTTTCGGTGGCCAAGTGGTTAGCGCACTTGCCTTTCACCTCTAAGATCGCAGGTTCGAATCTCAATGAAAATTTGTCAATGTGACTCGAACCCAGTCCTCATGTGAAAAGAGTAAAAGTCAACGCTCTGCCGAAAGTCGTGGGTTTTCTCCGGGTACTCCGGTTTCCTCCCACAGGAAAGTTGACAGGGTGGGTTAGGCACTTAGGTTAGGCGGCAGATCATTAATGAGGTATGGATTAATAGCGGCTGCTTAAAGCGCCACTTGTGAGCTCACAGTCTACCTCGGTCTGGTTCACGCCAGTTTCGGCTGTAATTATATTGCGCACTTAATCATATACATATGTAAAATCGCGAAATATAAATATTAAATATTATTATTATATTAATATCGCTCTGGTTTCTTAATCCTGTCCACACGGGGGTCTTGCAACCAGTTAATTAAGTGATGGTAGAAACGCGGAAGCTCTTATATCCGGTTGATGCATAGTTGCGATCGGCACCTTCACATGGTCTCTTATTCTGTATGCATAGTTCCGATTAATCCGTTGGATAAATCTGACAAACAGACTTTTTCTGTTGACAGACAGAAAAAGCAAATGTCCAATGGACATTATATTTGTCCATTGGATCCAATGGACACGCAAAGTCCAATGGAAATTTAGAGGTCCATCAGTTCCATTTAACAAATGGAATGTCCAATGGCCTTTTGATTTTTCCATCGGATATTCGGATATCTTGCATTGTATATAGGTATTGGACATGTATGGATTCTTATACACGTGCTTTAAAGGAAAGTAAGTGTACTTTACAGGAAAGTAGGCTTGTTTAATACCGAATTGTTTTGTCAGTGTTTTATAAATTTTATGTCTTTATGATTCCGCCACGGAGAGATCGTTCGGCAAGACCGGAAGCACGGCTATTGGGCTTGCATGTGGGTTTATATGGGCTCTAGTAAATTGGACGGGAAGCTCGGATGGCAATCTTCGTTCAAGATTTAAGCTTCTGTTAAAATACCTTCCATCAATTATTTTCGCATCAAACATTGATTGCAAATATTTAAATTCTTTTTTTTATCAGTGAAAATGAAGCAATCTGATTGGCTAGGGAGCCTTTCAGAGCGGGCCGTTTTTTTGCATCCGATCCGCTCTGAATTGCAATTGGAACGCAAAATGGTTTTCGCGCCAAAAACCGAGGAGTGAAACAATTTTTAAACAAAAAAATCTTCCAAAAACATTTGAAAAACATAGCTTAACGATAGTCAGAATCAAGCCCTATACTAACCACGATGTTCACCAGAATTGACAATATTTTGATACTTATTTGACATGTATAAAACTTACCGCGAAAAAACTATATATTTTTTAAATGCTAATGTATTCGGTCACTTAAAAGCGAAAAAATTAATGCTTAAACAGATATTGTAAAATAAATGTTTTCCCCATTTAAAAGAAGGTTTAACTGCAGCAGTGAAAACAAGTCACGAATATATTCTCCACCCATTTGTGTCGTGCATTTTTCACTGATATAAATATTGTAAACAAAGTAAAAGTTTGTGTTGAAAACACACTTTTTTCAAGCATATTATCGTGAAACGACAAGAAAAAAATACAAAAAAAAATAACGCACTATTTTCATTGCCCGTTTAGTAATCAAAACAGATTCATTTTTATATGTTTTTGATCGGATTTGAACATGCATGAACCTGTCGTTGTCAGAAGCAACTTGTCAAAGCCAAAACCAAAACGACAGGCATAAAAGCTTTTATTCCAAAGCTTCTCTGCTACCATATTCATGAAAAAAGCATGTACCTTTTTACTGAAACTATACGTCTTTTTGTATGTTTCTTGCCAGTTTTCTCGAGGTTTCATAATCGTGTTTTATATCTTTCAACTTTTCATTTTTTGTCAGCCTCGCTTTGAAAATACACAACTGCACTGATCTCAAATTAGTTCGCAAGCGACACTGGAATTTTAATGAATTTAATTTTTACATCTGATAAAAAATAAACACGTTATTTACTGGCAACGTCGGTCCGGATAAGGAAAACTGTGCCCTCGGTCTTGAAACAGTTTTTCGTGGTGCGTTGGCTGTTATTTCAAAATTTCTGGAAATTATTTGGCAAAGGTATTGATTATAGGGCTGGGTCTGTAGCAATAATTGAAGAATTAAAGAATATTATTATTTTAATGCGTTATTTTTAAAATTATTATTATTATTATTATTACATACATTGTATATTAATTTTTGTAGAATACTGCTGAAGAGGATCATAATCAGCTGAATAAAGATACAAGTCGAAAAAGCAACGTTAAGCCAGCTAAAGGTGGTAAACGTAAGTTCTATATAGCAGTATGACGGAATATGAAATTGAAATTAATCGACTAGAAAGAATGCTATTATTTTTCGACTTGGTCTTTGTTTATGAGTTAAAGTTTGCTAAGCATTTTTTGGTAAGGGAAGCTAATCCATCAATTTTGTAAACTTTTTTTTATTTTGAACAGATGAACTGAATATTATATAAAAAGTTTCCGAATTCAAAATTTTGAACTTTTTTTTCTTTTTTTCCCAATTCTTTCTTTTATTTTCTCCAGGTAAGTACTTTAGTCAATTTCTTAAAAAAACATACTCAAATATTTCCGAACCAAAATCCTTTCTCATGCGGCAGCTGCAGAAAGACAGTATTACACAACAAACTTCACAAGCGGAAGTACATAGTGTGCATATATTTCCGTTTTACTGTATAGGATAGAAATGGGGCGATAGTTGTTTGATAAGTTTCGTGGGCTGTTTTTAAATGTAGGAGTGACTCCTGCTATTTTCCTCTCAAAAGGAACAGTTGCACTTATAATGGCCATATTGAAAATTTTTGTCAATGAGTTTGTAATTACAGGAGCAGCAATGCGAATAATTTTAGCAGGTATTTTGTCAATTCCAGTAGATTTACGAGGATTTAGAGATAACAGAAGTCTGTATAAGTTCGGTTCAGACACTATTTGAAAATTAAAACTACTATTTGTCGTCGTGATGTAATCCTCGAAATTTCTATCACCATTATCGATATATTTGGCAATATTTGGACCAATATTGGCGAAATAATTATTTAAACACTCCGCAAACTCCGTTCGATGTTCGTTCTGTGTGTTTAAAGACAATTTATTTGTCTACTTTCTTGTTTACGGTTAAGGATTTTATTCACAGGTTTTCATGCTTGTTTGGGATCATGTTTGACTTTCTTAAATTCTCCTTTATTATATGCTGCTTTTGTTTCTCGCAGTGCATCAGTTACGCGATTTCTAGAGATTTTGCATGCGTTCCAGTAACTTTCCGATTTATGTCTAATAGCAAAAGATTTAAGGCGATCGCGTTCGCGGATTTGTTTTTTAATTCCACTAGTGAGCCAAGGAACATTTCGCTTACTTTTAACTCTCTTTTCCCTGATTGGGGCATGTCTATCAAGAACTTTTACGAACAGTGTTTTCCATGTACGTGTCTCACATCTTATCAACGCAGAGACTTTTTTGAAGTGAAAGTATACTATAGCTTTAATTTATATTAATTTACGATAGCGAACCAGAAAAGTGTGAGATATTCAGTTAATATGTTCTATTTTACAAATATAGCAGTTCAAAATGTAAACAAAGGATTTGTTTACATCACGGACTTGACATGCATGGTCTTTAAAATATCTGAAAGAATAAAGAATCAAACCATTTCCATCATCTGGTATACAGCTATTTCAATTAGGTTTGTCCACGAGCAAAGTGGAAAAGTCGAATACGAGCGCGAAAGCTAGGCTGCTGGAAATCGCTACCAAATTAATGAATTTTCAAAGCGGTTCCCGGCAACCTTTGCTTCGCTTTGCTCGTGGACAACCTTAATTGAAATGGCTGTATACATTAACTTGACAAAAGTAAATTTAATCGAAAAACTCGATTAAAAAGGCTAAAAGAGGAAAAACCTCTTTGAAATGATAGCAAAATGCATGAACTTGCACTTAAAACAAGTACATGCACATTTAAAAAGGGTTAAGAGAAAATAGGGTTAAGTAGCTACAAACTATAATTGTTGAATTTCAAAGATTCTACTGGGAATATTAGCAAACATTTCATGTGTATATATTTAATAAAACGCCAGTTACTTTCATGTTTAAAACTACGAGCAAAATTGAGACTGTAAGTGTAAGTGTCAGCAGTTTACAAGAGTCTTTGTTTATGTGTAATCCAGAACCAAATTTAGGCCATTTTGATAAGCTTTATAAATGCAGCTTTTAAAACTTAAAAAACCGCCATTGCTTCTAGCGCCCTTCGCCGCTTGTTGCTACTAGTAGGCTATCACTAATAGCCTACTAGTAGCGTAGGCAATGAGAACGCACGATACTTGGTAGACTATACCTCTCTCCTCCGCAGAGGCTTTAGTTGGCTATGGTTACAGAGGCAGAGGTGCGGCGAAACCTCTACTCGATGCCACACCCAATATGGCGGAAAATCGGGGGAGGGACGTATAATTATTAAACGCAAAATTCCAAGTCAAAATGGCTGAGGAAATATTTCTTTTATAATACCACAACAAGCTCACAAAGAGATTATTTAATAACTCTACGGAATAAGAAAGTGTTATGTCCAATTCGCGAGAACACATCTGTTAACAACGTACTTAGCGAAGAGATGGACTTAGATTCTTGCAGTTCACTTGGTGGAATTAATACTCGGATGTTAGGGTTTGTAATCCAAGTGAGAATATATACATTTTAAGACCTAACCAGGAACGACTGCGAAAAATGCAGCACAAGGTCCTCTGGTAGGAATTGGACCTACGGCCCTGCGATAGGCCAAGAGATATTCAAGTTTTTCTCGATATAAAATATTTGTTTGTTATGAGTAAAATAAACGATTGTTTTGATTTGTTTATTGTTGAAAAATCTTATTACTTTTGACCATCCACAAAGATGCAAGCACTAGTCAATGAAATCAATCAATCATGCATTAAAATTATGATTTTATTTTCAAAAAAAGACGTATGTTATTTAGCTTAAATCAACTTTTGTTTCGATGTATACACTTTGTTACACTTTGCGATGCAAATCGTGCAGAAGTTTCGCGCCTTTCCTTGCCTTCGCGGCTTCACCTTTTTTTCGCCTGCGCTCCTTCGCCCAGCGGCTCCGCTCATGTTCCAAGAATCGCCATGTAAAGTGTTGTGAGATGTATCTCAATACTAATCGTATTAAATCATAGCCAACAGAAGCCTCTGCGGAGGAGAGAGGTAGCCTACTGTACCATGTTTATACTAATACAATTTAATTCAATTCAATATTTACCTACAGTATCTTTAATATTGCTACTAGTTTCAAAAGTCGTTAATGGACGTTTAGAACCTTGATGATCTCGCCAGTTATAATTTCAAAAACACAAACGAATAAACCGCTTACATGCAAGAGCATTTAAAGTCTAAAACAGGAAGCTGAAATGTTATACAATCTGGATTCAATCGTATGAAAATGCCATGTACAATATTACTGACAGTCAAAACGGAAATACATGTACACTTCACTGGCAGTAGTTTGTTGTGTGATACTGTATTTTAGATGCTCGAAATTTTATGAAATTTATCGGCCGTAAAAAGATTTTAAAAAATTTTAAAAGAAAATAAATTGGTATTAGTTGTTCCTCAGGTCAAATATTTAAGAATGTGGGAAATTTATACTTTGAGTGGAAATTGACCGGGTGGTTTTTACAGAAACAGCCTCTTCATAGTAGTCTAGACTAGAAGTTACTATCGCAAAGAAAATTCTGCCTCACCCCCAAGGGCTGGCACCATACGATCCAGTTTCGCCAGGACGAGGTATGAGGAGGGATAATTTCGATGCACTAAAATTAGTCACAGTGGACAATTCACCAAAAACCGTTATTTTCTGGAGATAGATTACAGTTAATTAACTGTGAACAAAAAGTTGTTCAAGCAACAATTATAATCTTCTTGAACTACAAGTTCTTCTCTACAATATTTGAGTTCTGTTAATTAACAAGCATTTGAGCTTATGTTTAGGCTAGCCACTATTCCAAAACATCAAAAATCGTCCCACCTTCCATCATGTATTAAACAGCCCCTAAGACACCTGTTCAGGATATATAGGAAAAGTGCAAGTTGAATATTAAGTACCTTGCACAAGGTCGAAAGGCAGCTAAAATTCTAATTCTACTTTCTTCGCATGGGCAGTGTATATGAATACATTCAATGCTTATAACTTCTTGCTTTTGTAAGTATAGTTATAACACTGCCAGTGTCGAAGCTAGCCATAACAAGAGGTGAGTCATGCAACAGGTCATGTTATGCAGGTTTTTTGGCATGTCATGACTATAGTTGCCATGATAGATAGCTTGCCACTAAATAACTAAATACTGTACAAAATCATATTATCCCCGAGCCGACGCAAAGCGCCGTGCGAGGGTACTAATTCCCCCCGGCTATTTACACCCGGGGAAACGAAAGCATTAGCATTAGCGAAGTCTAAGGTTCATCAATGATCGTGGGCGCTCACCAACGGTGTTGAGTCGGTGGTCATCACTGATCTCAAAATATAGCTGTTTGCCAGGAGTGAAGAAGGCAAAAAATATAAAAAAATACATGTAAGAAAGCTTGGAAAATCGTTTCGCATAACAAATTGTACAACTTCTTTGCAATTTTTAAACACAAACATTGATAAGAATTGATATTGTATGATAAATCCTAAAGTATAGGACAAGTTTTTTTCAATTGTTTATGTATGACTTTGCAATTGTATTTTATAATAGACTTTGCTTTTGTTGTTCAAGTCTTTCCTATGCATTGTTTGCGAAAGCTTCTTAGTTAAATTAACTTTTGTAGAAGTTCATGATAAAAAGGAAAGCAAATTTGATTTTCATTAGCTTTCTGTACGAATTAAATTCGTTTCATTTCAAAGTGCGAGTAATAAGTTGAAGCTCGAGTTGAGAAGTTTATAAATATCGGCAAAAAGCAATTAATGTCAATTCACATTTAAAAACGTTTTACGTAGAGTTTCGTTTCGAATTTTACATTAAAAAAAAGCCCATAGAAACCAAAATATTATACCTACTTTATATATTTTAGAAATTGATAGTTCTCTATTTAAAAGTGTTCAAATATTATCTATTTTTTCCCCGGTTTGTACAAAAAAATTAAAAAAGCATATCGTGTTGCCATGACTAACATGACGTGGCAACGCGAGCCTGCGTTCAGTGTTGGCGTAATTAGGAATACCTCATGTTGAAACAATGTTTGGAAAATATAGGCGAGGGGTTGTTGCATGCATGTATTTCTAGTATATAAACAATAATAATACTTGAATGAATCATTGGACATGTAAAATTTTAAATTTTACATGTCCAATGATTCTTCAAGTATTATTATTAAATTAATAGCATAGTTGCCCCGGGTTCTTTTGTTTCAACAGGGACGTTTAATCACGTATCGCCCGCTGTAGCGGGCGATTAGTTCTAATCGCCCGCTAGAGCGGGCGATTAGAACTAATCGCCCGTTACCAAGGGTCACACCTTTGTCTCCCTGACGACTACGCATTAGGCAAGTGCCTCACGCACATAATCGTGCAAGGAACAGCAACAGTTAGCTCAGAGCCGTCAATAGTCTATCATCCGATCCCTGAGTTGCCGCATCATTTAAATTACGCACGTGCAGTCTCCAAATTTATACTAATATATTTAGCGTGTTTGTTGTGGCACGTTAAATGATAGATTGCGCATGCGTAACCGATTAAAGCGTAAAAAGTGCGCATGTGCAACAAGCTTTTACATCCCACAAGCAATGAAGCAAATGTTTTAGCTTAAATACGCTGATTCCAAGTAGGGCATGTTTGTCCATTTTTAAATGGGAGCGAAACTATGCTATTACAAACTAATAGCATGGCTTTTCGGGAGATTAGTGATTAAATGACCCCTTACCCTCGGCAGGTTTGCGGAATTCCCTCGGGCTTCGCCCTCGGGAATTCCGCAAACCTGCCTCGGGTTACGGGGCCATTTAATCACTAATCTCCCTCAAGCCATGCTATTACTTATAATAATAACAATTCCACATATATAAATATTAAGTCAGTTTTTGTCCCAATTGTTTTAATACAATAATGGCCCTATTGCAAAACAACTGAACAATCTGCTGATGCTTGATGGGGGAGACAAAATCTAGCTATTTGTTGACAGTTTTCTTCCATTAAAATTGTACTTAGACAGAACAGCAAAATTATATAATACAATTGTAAGCATTATGAAGAAATAAACTATACCCTGAGGGGCCAATTACATGGAACATTTTCAACCTCAGGGTTGAACTCAGCCCTGTTTACTTGGTTAAAATTTTAGCCCAATGTATAACACAAAACTCTATCAAAATCAAACGCGCTGTTACATGACATAATTTTCAACTCGTAATAATTTTTAATTTATGACTCGGCCAAAGAGACTGGGCACACGTAAACGCAACACTTCACGTAAAAGATAGTGTGCTGCCTGTAAATATAGCACCTCGTATTCCGTCTTCCGTTCCAGTTGATTATGTGATCTTCCTATATATTTACCGTTGTAATATTTAATAACGAAATAATTTTTAAAAAAATAACAATATATGTAAAAAATATTATCTAACTTGTTAATTAATAGAATGCATTTGTTGTGTTTATGAGACAAGTTGATGCAATTGCTTTACGTTTTCGTCGTACTTGAACGGCCGTCAGTACTGACACTGAACGACATATAATTAGCGATTATCAGAGCAATATATTTCACATCGGCCAATAATCTGAACGTTCCTCTGTCACCATTTGGGCAATTCGCCATTCCCCTTATTACTTTTTCGTAGCGCTTTGCATTGTGGTTATAGTGGTATCACTGATAAAGATGGCTGCCTGGAATGAAAATATTGAATGTTTTCGCGAATATTTTGCTCTTTGCTAATTGCTATCGCGCACCTGACCCTTTTTTAAATGTTCTTGCACGGGTCAAGACAAAAAATAGGCCATCTTGAATATCAATGATACCACTATAACCACAGTGCAAAGCGTTACGAAAACGTAATAAGGGAATCTTGTATTACCCGGGACACAAGTAATACTAATTTTGGCAATTCCGCGTGTAATACTAAAATACTCAAAATTTGCTAATTTCACAGGGCTATATTTTCCGTATTTTACAAACAGTTTTTATTTTTTTAAATTTACATAGCCACATGCCTTTTTAATACATATACAAGTAAAAAATTTCCGCCCGATAATTTCCATCTACAAAACCCCTCTACTGATACTCAATCTAGTAAGATGTAAACACAATTTAGTTTTGATGTTTAACTATTAATATTCCTTTATTTGTAATTTAGGTCCACATTTATTTGAGGGTGACATTGTGTTAACACCGAATGATATTAAGGAAATGAAAGAATTGGAAGGAGGAAATAACGGACAGTCCTCCCCAGATTTCATGAAGAGAAACGCTATTAGAAATCGCAAAAAGTTATGGGTCAAAAAAGTTATACCGTACGAATTGCCGCAATCTTTGAAAGGTATATATTCCAAAAGCCATTTCTACTTTTAATATTTTAAAACTCTAATATACTAACCTCACGACTGTTGTAAACAAATGGTTTTCGCGAAAAATAATTTTCCCACGCTTTTATAATTTTCAATGAAACCAGTAAGAAAGATGTCATAATGTTCCGAATCGCTTTCACTTAAAATTTACAAAACATATATTACTGTTCAATAGGTAATTGTCCTGCATATCCAGTATTCTTCCAACATTAATTCCCCAAATGCATCATCATACAATTTAAAAGCACGAGACGAATTTGTCTGTTTCTTTTATAAATATAAGTAGAAAACATTGTAACAATCGACGTTCTTTACTCGTACTATTTCTCTCGTACTTCTCATTGAAAAGGTAAAAACAATCGCATATATAACCATACAAAACAACATATATATTTTTACCCTACATTTTGTACTCTATCAAGACAAACAACAACGTGCCCTTCGCTATGACGCATGTTCCGCTATATGACGTATGTTACAAATTAACATTACTCAAAAGATCGATCAACTTCAAAGTTCTCCTAACATGTACTTAGTGACGTCATGCACATATTTTTACGTGTCGCTTGACTTGATTAGGCCATTTTAAAAGATCGATCAACTTCAAAGTTCTCCTAACATGTACTTAGTGACGTCATGCACATATTTTTACGTGTCGCTTGACTTGATTAGGCCATTTATTAGTGAACAATTTTACTCAAAAGATCGATCAACTTCAAAGTTCTCCTAACATGTACTTAGTGACGTCATGCACATATTTTTACGTGTCGCTTGACTTGATTAGGCCATTTATTAAGCGTGTGGCGGATAACAATACAACATTGTGATAAGCTTTTGGTGTGTAAAAGGTTGCGGAGAAACTGGTTACGTTGCTGGAGATAAAAAACAGCAATACACCGACTGGTTTGATAATTTTTCAGTATCTGGGGCTCTGGGCTGGTAAATCTGTTAAGAAAGACGTTATATTGTTGGTTTCCTTGTGTTGCTGTCTTGCTGATCAGTTTTCATTTTTTAAACTTATTTATTTTTTTGCCTTTCACTGAAACCATATCTAGCAGTTTTTATCAGAACTATAGATAAAATGGCTTGGTTCCTTTGATTTTATCTTTCTTGCTTTCTGGTAAATTTTGTATTTTAAAAAAGAGCTACTGTTTTGTTTATATATATTTTTCCTAAAGAGCAGAAATAAAGCGGCATTAGTACAGAAAGAGCAAGCCAGGTTGTCATATTCCAGTTTATTTTTTATCAGTGAAAATGAAGCAATCTGATTGGCTGAGGGGCCTTTCAGAGCGGGCCGGTTTTTTGCATCCGGCCCGCTCTGAAATGCAACTGCCCGCTGTGAAATGCAACTGCCCGCTCTGAAAAATGTAAACAAATTAAAATCACAAAAACTTCGTTTTTTAAAAATTACTTTGAAATAATGTAAATAAGCAAACTATGGAGGAGTTTCCAACTATGATAGTGGAAGCGAAAGTGGGTGTTATTACCCAGAAGACTTAAACGACGATAGCAACAACGAAAATTATGCACCAAGCAGTTTTAGCGTGCCTTTAAACAACTGGCAACGAAATTTGACCGACATGGCTGAAATTGACTCGTTTATCGAGCAGTAACGCCCGGAAAATACCACTAAGAAAACCACGTATGACCTAAATATTTGGCAGCGTTTTTGCTTATCTAGAAATGAAGGACGTAAACTAAATGAAATACCTTCAAACGAACTTAACTTGCTCCTTTGTAAGTTTTTCATGACAATTACGAAGAAAGACGGCAGCGTCCATGAACCTTCATCTTTAACATCCTTTCAACGCAGTATTCAACGACATCTGAACTTTTCTAACTCGACATTGAACATTTTTAAAGATGTAGAATTTGCCAAATCCAGAGATGTTCTTCTTGCCAGAAAGAGACAGTTAGTTGAAACCCACGCGAAAGGAAACCGTCCACAAGCATGCAGAGCTCTAACCGAGGAGGAAGAAGAGTTGTTGTTTGACAAAGGCTTGTTCGGAGACCACGAACCTGAGACCCTTCAACGAACTGTCTGGTGGACGCTGTCATTACATTTTGGCTTTAGAGCACGAGATGAGTCCAGGAAATTAAAGTGGGGAGATGTTGAATTGGGATTTGATCAAGAATCTGGCCAAGAAATCCTCGTATGGAAAGCCGAGCGGGGCTCGAAAACACGGCATGGAGAAGGACACCAAAGGGCATTTTATCCAACAGCACAAGCAACAAATAACCGTCGTTGCCCTGTTAATTTGTACAAAGTCTTCGCCAGTCATCGCCCAGACACCTCCAAAACCCCAGACTCTCCGTTTTTCCTCACAGTTAATGATAAGAGAAAGGAAGACTCGCAGGTTTGGTACACCAAAGGTCCACTTGGGAAGAACTCCATTGGGATGTTTCTTATGAAAGCCGCGAAAGCTGCAGGTCTCTCGGGAAAGATAACCAACCACTCCGTGCGAAAAGCTTGTATTTCTCGTCTTATGGACGCTGATGTTCCCACAAATTTTGTAGCACAGTTGAGCGGGCATAAAAATCTAAAAAGTCTCGACGCTTACAAGACGGCTTCGGTCACACACCAACGACAAATGTCAAGAATCCTGAGTTGCTCTGCCTCTGATCGGCCAACATCTAGTGCATCAAGCCCGTTGCAAACATTGGAAGTTCGGTCCGTTTCTCACAGCCAAACAAGCAACTCTGCGTGGCTTAATTCAACCGAAACAGTGTCCAAAACAACCGGACTGTTCTCGGGTGCGAGGATCGATGGCTGCACATTTAACTTCAACTTTGGTTCTGATGATTGCTCGAATGCCTCGAAGCAGACCAAAAAAAGACGTCTTGCCTTCCTTGATGATTCAGATTCTGATTAGATCTATGTTATTTAACAACAGGAACTTGTAGAAAACACGATCAGTGATTTTTAAACTTTAGTATATGAATTATTCAATATCATGTTGACTTTTCCAGTTGCTTCTTTTTCGTACGTACGCACGTATGTACGTGTTGTTTGTTACTGTTGTTTGTCGAATGCCGACTGTTTGCTGTCGCTTTGTTTATTTGTATTTTGTGATAGTTTCTATAGCAACATTTCAAAGGAAGTCTTAAGAACGTTCTGAATAGTTTTACTAATTTTACTAATATTTTTACTTCCTGTATGCTAATTTGTTTGTAATTTTTTATGCCTTAATTATGAAGTAAAAGTTTCCTTTCAGCTCGTTTACTGTCTTTAATTAGGATCGATAAATTTCTTAGCATGCGTGGCAGGCTCTGTATTTCTAGTCAAATGACTGATAAAAAATAAATACGTTATTTACCGGCGGCTTCGGTCCGGATGAGAAAAACTGTGCCCTCGGTCTTGAAAACGTCCCTCGCCCTTCGGGCTCGGGCCGTTTTCAAGACCTCGGGCACAGTTTTTCTCATCCGGACCTTGCAGCCGGTAAATAACATATATATCTTCTCGCAACCGTTTAATGTTTAGTGGACTTACTCAGAGTGACAAAAATACACACAAAGACGACATGTAAATAAGCAAGCGAAAGACCAGTATAAAAGCCATATTTTTTAAAGTTATTGTGCAAACTTAGAACTAGAATAAATTTCACTTATCTCAAGATGTCTTTTAAATGTTTTCGTTTTATTTCCAACGTTTATTATTAGCATGACAAAATTACTGGATGCTAATTGGTTGAGAGGAGTACAATTATTTCATTAATTGTACTGCAGTACAATTAATGATTTTCTCAAAACAAACAAAATGGCGGAAAGGTATTTTAAACACAATTGCGAAATGAAATTGCCGTGGAGGAACTAGATGAAAAGCACCAAATTTTGCTTGAACAAAAGAACTAAATGAAAATACAAACAAAAGCACCAAATTTTGGTGCTTTTGGTGCTTTTGGTGATACGTATCGTGATGTTTGGAAATTGGACAAATTGGACAAATCGCCCCGGCGGCTCGTCCAATTTTTGGCAAAATTTCCAAACATCACTCGTACTATTAATCCCTAATTGTACTCGCCATCGTATGATTACCTATACTAATTTCGTTTTAAATACGAACCAAAGACCATTTGTATTTTCAAAACAACAACAATGAAAATGGCGGGAAATTTTCGAACTTCGTATGTCACTCGTAGGGGTGAAATACGGAAAATACGCGCACCTGTCACGTGACTTTTAGGTCACGTGACTTTTAGTATTTATACAATTTTTTGCTTGGGACTGTATAATAAACAGAACATTACACGGAGGCTTGAAGATATGACTTTTATCTTCTCGTGTCAAAAACAATATTTTACTCACTCCAGTAAAATATTGTTTTCACCAAGATAAACATTTCATATTTTCGCGCCGCCGTGTAATATCCTCTATGTATCTGTTGTAGTTTTCCGTATGTTTGTATATTTTGTAATATGATTTACATTTTTTGTTCAGACTTTGTTTTGACTAGATCCATTTGATTGGCTTCCTTTTTGTCACATGATCGCGTTTATATTTAACAAATACAAAACATTTTCCGTGTTGATATGCAGTTATATCAACACGAGTGGAAATTGGGAAAACGAGTAATTGTGCTATGTGCTCAGGTGAATTTAATGTTTTTGATGTTACTCTGAATGTATATTCACACCAGGCAGACTGAGAAGTTAGCCTGACCACGGTGGGAATCGCACCCTGGCCTCGTAGCTCAGTTGGCAGAGCACTGGACTAGTATCCCAAAGGTTGCGGGTTCGATTCCCACCGTGGTCAGGCTAAGTTTTCAGCCTGCTTGGTGTGGATATGCACCAAGAGTAACATCAAAAACATTATATAGGTTACATATGAGCATAATTCTTATAATCTAAGGTCTCTAGGTCTAATCTCATTAAATATTGTTGTCAAGACAAGGGAAAGCAGCTTAAAATTACTACATGGCGAGTGATTATAGAGAATGGGTTTTCCGTTATAGATAGATTTTATCCCAGAACCTTAACTTAGATGATTACTCATTAGAATAAGTAGAATTCATTGGGAAGCACCAGACAGTGCCAAGAACTCACCCCAAGGCAAACTCTTCCATTTTGCACTCGAAAGTATCAATTATGAATATCCACTGGGTAACTTATGCACCTTTCGTACAACCTGCCCCTGGATTTCGTACAACCCAAGAACATGGAGATCTGTATGTTTAAATCGTAACTCTTGTCGAAGTTTGAAGAATTTTGTCAACTGTTCTTTCTAGATATGCATGGCTGCGCTATAGTGCGTGGGTTAAGCACTGTATAGCATCCGGTATATTTGAAATGAAATACTCAAAGAACTTGCAGTATCAGATTCCTTTAGTAATTTTATAAAGACTGGATCAACAACACATCGTCTTTGAACATCAGGAATTCAACGAAACGTGCAAAGTGAGTGACCTAATCGGTGTTTAATAATATGGTATATTAAAGTATTTGATAAAATTTACAACTGCATGACATTAATACATCCTGTAGACGAAGCTTACGCACATGTACAGGAAATATAGATTCGTCTTGAATTTTGAGGATGTTATGAGGAAAATGAAACGATAAGGATTATTAGAAGTATTACATTTATTTAGAGAATAATTTATACACAATACGATCATTAAAAACTGTGTGCTATTAATAATTTAATAATTTGGACGAACTCCAAAACCCAGCCTCTTTAATTTGAATCATGAGGAAATTAAAAATATACAATATGATTTGATAAAGTTCTCTGGATTAAAAATGACTTTTAGCAAATGTTGAATTGGACGAGAAATACACAAGAGCTCCAAAAACGGTCTGTGTTTGATATAACTGCTAGTCATCTCTGTTCGGCAGTCAACAACGGAATGAAGACTTAGTTGGAAATAACACATATATAAGGGTCGGTTCGCCCTCTACAGACTAGGTCGAGACTATAGTCTTAATAGATTCAAGATTCAAAGATTTATTTGCGCCAACAATAGTACATAGTTTAGAAGTATATAGTTATATTAAACAAATAATCGAAGCACAGGCTATTTGGAATAGCAAAGCTAATCTAGCTAAATAGGCCAGCATATTATTGGATCAATATATAATACAAGGATGAGCAGATGGTTTTACTAAAATTTTAGATACAGTATGACTGGCACAAAAAACACAGACACACAAAAAAAAACAGGAAAGAAAACAAACAAACAAAAATAAACATAAGTCACGTTCTAAAGTCAGTACGAGTTTAAGAATGTTGACGTATTATGTTTCTTGAAATATATTTTGCTCATTGCTTTAACATTTTCGTTCAGAGTATTCCAAATTTTAGATCCCGCATATCTAATGCTAAATTTTACATAATTGGTTCGTACAGAAGGCATATCAAATGCGCATTTCAATGCTTGTCGTGTATTATATTGATATACCTGATTGGTTGGCGTAAGAATGTTATCAAAAGCACGAGGAAGAGTATGATTATTAAAATCGTGCATAAACAGCAAATTTTGAAGAGAAATTAAATCTGAAAATTTTAAAATACCAAGAGCTTTGAATAATGGACTTGAGTGTTCGTCAAAATTAGCAAAGGTTATAGACGTTATATAGTCCTCACAACTCTCTTTTGCAAAACAATAATAGGATTTAGATTTGATTCATATGTATTACCCCACAATATCAGACCATAAATTAAATATGGATAAATCAAAGCATAATATAAATTAAGAATTTCCGTATTTACATTTCTACGGATTTTAAACAGCACAACCGACACTTCTTTCGCAACTTGATGGATCTGAGTTTTCCAACTCAGACTACAATCAAGGTAGATACCAAGATATTTGATGTAGGATTCCTGCCTTATCACATTGTCATTAATTTTAAGGCTTACAGTGTCAACCCTTTTTTTTTGAGGCGGATGAAAAATAACGAAACTAGTTTTTTGAATATTTAATGATAATTTATTGGCACATAACCAGGTATTAATAAATCTCGAAATTCAAGAGATTGATATTAAAATCTCCTAAAATCACACAAAGCTTATATATATATATATATATATATATATATATATATATATATATATATATATATATATATATATATATATATATATATATATATATATATATATATATATATATATATATATATATATATATATATATATTTAGTAAAGTTTTCAAGAGAGGCCTTTGGATGTCTATACATAATTGAACATAGAACATTAGGTTGAGATAAGGCATCTATTTCAATCCATAAACATTCAAATTCTTCTCTTGATTTACATAAATCTTCCCTTACAACAAACTTCAAATCATTCCTAACGTAGAAACCTACACCACCGTACCCGAATTAGAAAGGCTAGCTTCAGAGATAAAATCGTATCCTGGCACTTCAATATTTGTTAGAAAAGATTGGTCTACTTTCAATTTTATTTCAGAAAGTCCAATAACAGAAAATTTGAAATTTAATTCATCTAACATTATTAAAAGTTTTTCATGATTTGCAATACTATAGTCTTAATAGTCTTAATAGTCTTCATAGTCAGGGACTATAGTCTTCCATAGTCTTTACTATAGTCTTAGTCATGACTATAGTCTTAATAGTCTTTAGTCTTAATAGTCAGGCCTATAGTCTTCATAGTCTTTACTATAGTCTTTCATAGTATAGTCTTCATAGTATAGTCTTTAGTATAGTCTTCATAGTCAGGAATATAGTTTTCACAATCTTTACTATAGTCTTCATAGTATAGTCTTCATAGTTTAGGAATATAGTTTTCACAATCTTTACTATTTAACAATTAGACAACGAAGCCGAGTTGTCTATGAGCGAAGACTGTTTGTTCAATTGTTCTACAAGTTTTTTCTAGTCTTCATAGTATAGTCTTCATAGTCAGGAATATAGTTTTCACAATCTTTACTATTTAACAATTAGACAACGAAGCCGAGTTGTCTATGAGCGAAGACTGTTTGTTCAATTGTTCTACAAGTTTTTTCTCCAAGAATTTTTGATAAGCAATTTTATGATCTGCCTCAAAACGTCTAAATCGTTAAACCGTCGCCCTCACAGAATACATGTAACTCGGGTAAGAGAAAAGCGTTTCCGCTGCTGAGTCGAGAGGGTCTTCTAATCTCCAATGAAACAAATAGTTCAGCATACATTGTAGTTCGTGGTTCTCAGTGTTCTGATGTAGTTCCATCAATGAATCGAAAAACGTAGAATCTGGATCTTTTTCCAGTTGCTGTAAATGTTCGAGTACATCTCTGTCAACAGCCATTTTTAGTACCCTCATTGCCTCAGCGAATTCACTCCAAACCATACGCTTAGCATTCACTCGTTCGATCGCTTGTAAACCATACATTTGCCATCGTTCTAGCCTGCGTGCAGGCCCAAGGGAACTGATAGTGGGCCTGCAACCATCACCCCATGTTTTCGATTTTCGCCGGCCGAACCGCCGGCTAAATTCCCATTGGCTAGCTGAGGCGATCGGTAATTAATTAACCTAGCCCGCGTGCAAGCCCCAGGGAACAGTGATTCATCACAAAGGCATAGACAAAGGCTCTCGATAAGCTTAAAATTTGAAAATTGATCACTTTTTTCGATTACAAATGGAACAAGAACAGACTGTTTATTGTTTACTTGAAGAAAGACATGTTTTTGCCGTTATGCCAATGGGGATTGCTTGTCGTGAGGTGTTGGAATAGCAAATTACGACTGGGGTAAACTATAGCAACCTTTACTTGAGTTTCATTAATTACAGACTTCAGTTGATACGTTATGTGTTCTCACTTCCTCAAGAAAATTATCTTTTGGGGTTGATGTTGAGATGCAGTTGCATGTAAGGACTGTAAGCCTATTCGAAACACTTTGCGATTTACAAGGCTTCGCTGAGAGAGCGAAACAGAAGGCGGTATTAAATTGCCGTTTGAAACGAAACGATCTGGACTCGGAACGCTCTCTTCTTTTGTAGAGTTCTTTACCAAGTGAAATAAATTTCGTACTTTCCGCCGCCAACAAGAATTGCACACACGATCTGATAAGTGAGACAATTTATTTATAACAATGCCAATGGCGACAGCGAAGCACACATAATATAAATCCTAATGTGGTCGCCCGACTTCCCTCATGATTTGAAGTTTGAGACTGGTTTTCTGTTGAAATTCGTCCTAATTTGCCTGTTCCGATTTTAGTTGAAAATGAGCACTTGCAAATTTGGGAATTACTGACTGCGTTGCTTGCTTTTTTGGAGTTAAAACGCATCCATTTACACATTGTTTATTAGTGTTCTGAATAAGCAGAGAAAACCCCGCAACATTTTAATGCGACTTTGTTTGTTAATATTTTGGTGCTGTCATTGGTTCTTTTTTGACAATTGACGCGCGAATGGGGCGTGTTATGAAAAGGGGCGTTTTACAAAATACCGGGCGATGGTTGCAGGCCCACTATCAGTTCACATTACAACCCGCACGCTTAAAATCACAGCGGGAACTGCGCTTTAAAAGCGCAGTTCCCGTTGCGATTTTCGACTTAACCAACACGCTGCCTATAACTGCAAGACACCTTCACCCGTCACCAATCAACTACATCTCAGTGTGTGATTCTGAAATATGATTGCGGTTTAGTTTCATCTTCCAGTTATTTATTAATTTGTATGTTTAATTTGAATATTTACACAATCTATAACTTGACCCAGCTTTCTTTTTTGGCAAACTTGGAAACGTATTCTCTCGGAGCAAAAGCATGTATTGCTTATTGTTTAATTAACTTTGTTTGCCTCTTAATATTTAAATTTCTTTCTTTAGGCCCGTTTTATACGCAATGACAATAGGTTTGAATTGCATTCGACGCGACCGAAATTCGACGGAAAACAGGCGGTAGTCTGTAGGTGTAGCATTACAAAACACCACATTTTGTAGGCTATAGTGGTAGTGTTTTTGTGAGACGCGGAATTATTATCGGGTCAAAAGAAACAGTTGGCGGCACGTACGCTTCTGGCGTATACTGCGCCTGCAGGAAAACGTTGGATAAATGATGATACACGCTACTTCAAATCTTCAATTCATGCACTTCGATTCATGCAATTAAACGGATTTAATATTGCTCACATGGATAGGATAAAATAGAGGAAAAACAAAACAAAAACACTGTGAAGACAATTCAACTTTTTTTAGAATTGCCTTCACTGATTTTAACAAACTTTTATTCAAGAATCATGGATTATGTTACAAGAATTTAGTTTTACAAATTTGTACAAAAATAGCTAGCTATAAAGACTGTACAATATTTACTGTAAACAAAAATTTTAAAGCAAAACCGGATCATGAAGATGAAGTTTTTCCTGAGAAGATATATTACATGCACGCGGCAATCCTCCGCTGTTAGACGTACCAAAATAACAAAGTAGGATGAACTGAGATGGGGGGAGGGTAATGCAACACTGAAGTTTTCACCATATCAAAATGAACTCTTTGCATTCTTTTGTCCAGGGACATTTAAAATGTGGATTTAACTTAATTGGAGGTACTTGCTACAGTACTTGTCCTTAATTTGATACAATGTAATTTAAAATTAAACAGTCGTAAGTTATCTTCACAAGCCTTAGATGACACACAATCCTAGCTTGAACTACTAGCTGCTCAAACACATTGAAGATTATGAAAACCGTTGGAGACTGTTAATACCGGTACATATTATTTTAAATTTTTCCCGCAAAATTATAATTTAAAATAAACATGATCGAGTTAAGTAACGCACCATAGTTCAAACCAGCTGCCTAAAGACATTGAAGTCTTGACAACCTGTTGCCCAAAGACATTGAAAATCTTTACAACTTGGAGGCTCTTTCTACAAGTGCATAATTTATTAACATCATTTATCTTTAATAGGTTTTTATTATTAGTATATATAACGCACCATAGTTGAAACCAGCTGCCTAAAGACATTGAAGTCTTGACAACCTGTTGCCCAAAGACATTGAAAATCTTGACAACTTGGAGGCTCTTTCTACACGTGCATAATTTACTAACATCATTTATCTTTAATAGGTTTTTATTATTAGTATATATAACGCACCATAGTTGAAACCAGCTGCCTAAAGACATTGAAGTCTTGACAACCTGTTGCCCAAAGACATTGAAAATCTTGACAACTTGGAGGCTCTTGCTACAAGTGCAAATTTATTGTAAAATTAAATCATAATTTAAAGTAAACATGAGTTATCCTTAATAGGTTTTTAATTAGTATATATAACACACCATAGTTCAAACCAGCTGCCTAAAGACATTGAAGTCTTGACAACCTGTTGCCCAAAGACATTGAAAATCTTGACAACTTGGAGGCTCTTGCGACAAGTGAATAATTTATCGTAAAATTATTATTTATAGTAAACATGAGTTTATAATCTTTATGATTTTGTTATTACTCAGTAACACATCTTAGTTTAAACCAGCTATCTAAAGTCATTAAATTTCGACAATCTGTCACTATGAAAGACATTGAAAATTTGACAAGCTAGAGGTTTTTGCTACATTGCCACCCCTCCCCCCCCCCCGCCCCTACCCCCGGGCGTGAGAGGGCGTGCTGACGTCATGGGCGGTCAATGTCAATATTAAATTTTTAGTTATCAAAAATATATAACCTGGAGTTTGGAGGTATTAGTGTCGTGAAAAATTCCCGTCTGCATGCAATACTGTAGCCTGCTTAATAGATAAATTTTTTACCCCAAAAGTGGACGGCCGTCCAACTTCAAGTTGAAATTCAATTCTCCACCATTATTCTGTCGAATGCACCAGGCTAATACCTATGTCAAGCTTACTTGTCCTCCTTGAGTAGGATCAGGCGTCTTTTGCACGGGCTGGTTATTTCGCTGGTCGATATCCGAGCATCATGGGTTTGATATTTCCGCGGGAATCTTGGCTTTACTTTGCTTCAAGCAAGCCGCGCTTCGTAATGATGTAATTTTGCGTCCTGGTGTATTAATTTCAGCCTACGAGCAGGCTATGTTTAATTAGGATTCCAGTGTTGGCACAATGTAGTCTACATAAATCGTCGTTTGATATCTTCTCACACAAAATGTCTTTGGTAAAATTAGCGCCAAATTGCACCAGTGGAATCGCATTCACAACGCGTCACATGACCTTGACGCGTAACATGGCTTGATGTTCAAGAAATCCTCGTTCACTTTACGCAGCCTGAATGCCATTACCAACCATGTAATTTCCATTATATCACTGCTTCTCCTTGGTCCCTCCTATACTGTACGGTTCTGCCACAAACGTAGTAATGTCTGACTTATTGAATTAAATCATTTAAATGAATTTCGTCAGACAAACTCTTGAATATCTCTACACCTAATCGTGCCTTCGGTTTGACTTGAGATAACCGTCTATTTTACTATTGTACGCATACTGGCAATTTCTATCTCCATAGAGAGGTTGAAAATACGCAGTGGTATCGCCGCATTCTTAAAGTTTGTGGTGTTTTTATATATAAGCTGCGCCATGGCAGTCTTGGCAGACAATTAAGCTTCGCTGTGTTATTGAATTTGGCGCGCTAACGCTGTTTACTCAGTTCTAGTTACGTAGTGAAACAGAACACTGATACAAAAGCAACATTTTAACTATTTACATAGTTATATATATATTACAAAATCTCTTCCTACAGAGATAAAATATCACACCAGCTTGCCTAATTTCGTCACAAGCAAATCAATTTACTGTCATCAATCAGGCACATTGAGCAGTATACAAACACCTCGAGACTTAATTTCTTCACACATGTGCGTGTTGTAATGTTGGGCCTGCACGCAGGCTACCATCGTTCGTTTTCCTTCATCACGAGGCAGTCCTGTTGCCCTTGACTAAGGCGACCGACTTGACAACCATAACAGGATTCCACGCAAAGTCTTTGAACTTCATGTGCGACTGCATTCGCATATATTCCTTCCAAAAAAATTGTAAGATGCGGCGTTTCCATGCAGACATTCCATCGTATGGCTTTCACAGCGAAATGGCAATATAGCTATAGCAAGCGTTGTCTTTTGTAATGAAAATTCCGAGCTCTGCTTAATGACTGTTTCGGCCATTTGGTCGAGCTACCTGTCACATTTGGTCCAGGCTTGCCCAGCAAAGTGACGCCATAGTTTTGCATACTAATTACTTCCGATACCAAATTTTGCTTACTAATTACTTCCGCCGCCAAATTAGACTTGCATACTAATTACTTCCGCCGCCATATGGGGGTATTACTACTTAAAACATTACACAAATTATCGGTAAATTTACACAAATAAAATGCATCCACAGCAACACATAATTTTGTGAAAAATTGCATTAGATTTGCATACTAATTACTTCCGCCGCCATATGGGGGTATTACTACTTAAAACATTACACAAATTATCGGTAAATTTACACAAATAAAATGCATCCACAGCAACACATAATTTTGTGAAAAATTGCACTTTACACATTGGTGTATAGATTGGTGTATAGATACTACAGAAAAATAATGGTAAATTGCTGCAACTGAAATGTATCTATATAGACCTGCACTCAAACCAAAATGTAATTATTAAACGTCTACCATATTAAAATGGAACAGTCACAGAAGATGCTTTAAAAATAATATATTTACTTAAAAGTTAAACACATGTTCACCACAGTTAAATCTTGTCAATTATTGTCATGTTGAACCTTACTATATACACATTCAAAATATAGCATTATCGAAGGAATCGTTCCAGCATTCCCTGATTTAAAGTTGAACTGCATGTTTAAGGCACTTCAAAATTTAATTATTAAACATTAAGAAAACATAATAAGTTATATTATTACAAAATAATATACCATATATAGCCTACTGCATACTTTCGATATGCTCGTTTTCATTTTACCGTAAAATTGTTGACCCTTTGTAACTCTTGAAACTTGCCTGAAGTAATGTTTTCACTGCACATTATAGCATTGTTGAATTCCCACACAGGCTGACAGGAAAACAAAATGAACTGATCTTTTTAGAATAAAGCCAGGACCATTAATTAGTCGACTAACCAAACAATCTGCCTATGACCCTTGTAAACTTGTTAATTTAAGAAGGCACACTAATTTGTGAGGTGTTAACTGAATATTATTACACTGGCACACAGGCTATAGACAGCTTGTGGTGTATATGACGTAAGCGGCATTCTGCCACAAAGCGACTTATAACTTTATTGTTTTACTCTGTCTAACGTCAGATAATTTTATTTTGTTAGTGCTCTTACTTAATGGAGTCGATAGGTTAAACAAGTAGCTCTCCTCTTATATATACAAGTGAAGTGAAATCATAACCAATTGAATGTACGAATGTTTTCTGGAATGATGGCTTGTAGCATATTAAATCGCTAATACCAACAGTATCACCCTTACATTTTAGAAAGCATCTAAAGGGTTTTGCTGTTCAAAAATTATTTATCGCATTGTAAACTCCATCGTATACATAACAGAATGATTACAGATAAATTGTTTAGTTGTTTTCGTAGGATAATATATTTTGATTCACTGTGGTCCACCCATAGAACATGCGAGTGATTGCTAGTACACGCTAAACCCAGATAGACCGCGAGCAGTCCCTCGAGAGAAAGGAGGGACTGCCAACAGCACATCAAGAAACGAAATATATGCGTTGCCCACACGACGCACAATTCCCATTGGTCGAAATCGATGTGTCTGTCAATCAAATCTGAAATGTAGTAATTATGCTATAAATAATTTCCAGACTGAATATTGATTTTATAAATAAACATGACATCAACGTTTCCTATTGGATAGATTTAATTGGATATAAGTAATGTTTATACAAAGGCGGAGCCAACTTGACAATAGCGAAAGGTGGAAAAATTTCAAATTTTAACCCATTTAGTCACATTGTATGCTAATAGGGAGCATAAGCAAGCGACGTTTTTGTCAAACCCGGACGTCAGATGACTGGATTAAAAACTGTGCTTGTATCAGTTTATGGTAATCTTCAGCACATATGTCAAAACATAATATTCTTAAAGTGCCTATGCGAGAATTTTTTTATGATTGAATTGCAAAATTCATTTAGTTTAAAATCATAATGTAACTTATTTTCTAAAACTTTGTTATCTTTCCATGCAAAAGTGACTTAAAAGACGTTACACTCAGCATAATGAGTTTTTAGAAAGAAAACGTTACCTTGCCAAACATGTGATAATTCCACTGACATTGAAAGTTATGTACTTTAAAAAGTATCAAAGCTATTATTTCGTCTGCAAATTTGAGTTAATGACAATTTTATCAAACTAAAAAACAGTCGTCTGTAAAATACATTATGCAGTGTGACGTCATTTTAGCCATATTTGCATGCCAAACAAAGTCCAGCATCTTGATATACAGGAAAGATAAGACAGTTTTAGAAAAAAGTTACAGTATGATTTTGAAATGAATTTTGCAATTCAGTCATAACAACTTCTCGGATAGGCACTTGCTTCGGAATCCTGACGTGAGCGCTATGATACACAATGCAGCCAAAATTAGTTATACCAACTTTTCGGATGACGTCCATGCAAAAAAACGTCGCTTGTTTAAGATCACTAATTTATTAAATTAGTAAAGCAATACCGAATGGGTGTCCGTGCAGAATTGCGTTATCCATGCACGAGGGATCGATGTCGCGATACTTTCGGAAAGCGTGAAAATACTCGAGCCGCGGGCGAGTGTATTTTTACACTTTCCGAAAGTTGAGCAACATCCCATGCAAGTGCATGGATAACGCAATTCTTCACGGACAACCATTTGGTAATTGTTTTGTAAAATAACTACAGTGAAACAATTACATTTTGAGAATCCCGCGAAAATCCTACAAAGCAGGATAGCCTGATCCTGCACGGCTATTGACCAATCAAATTGCGTGTTTCTCTGCATAGTTATTATATAAATTGTATTCCTCTGCATGCCTATCGGCAGACAATTTATTCTTTGATTAGGGAGTTTAAGATCTTGATGACGAACTACCGACTACGTTTGAAATAGTTTTTGTTATAATATATATGCAAATACTAAATGCTTGTCACAACAAATTTATCCCAAATATGTTTTATGCGCATGGTTTTGTGTTCGATAAGTATCATCTTTAATTTTCATCATTTCTTTATAAAAATACTCTCCAACCTCAATATAATTTTAAAACCCAAGTATATTAAAAAGTGTCGAATTTGTTTAGTCGTTCTACGAACTTTTGGCCAAGATTGTAGCTTTAGATGCATGGACTTTCCCTTTTTATCCAAATACTGGTAGCCAACGTTGAATGAACAAAACTCATTATCAATCCATGTCAACATGACTTAACGCTGGTACATGCTAAGCGAGAAATATTATACAGTGAACCGTTAATCTTAGTCAATTCTATAGTTCTGATTCAGATAGATAACATTGTGATTTCCTCAAGTTTAATATATACTCGCAAATATTTTTCATAGGCTTAACAAATATTTAGGCTTAACAAATATGTAGCCATATTATTCATGTGCACATGCATATTGTTTATATACAGGCTATTATGTGGTTTCAAACATGATTTCGAGTTTTGCTAAGTTCAAGTCAGTACTTACTATGTCATGTGTTTATTGAAAATATGAATTGTTGATTTTAACTAATACTTTGACGGCATTAAAATGAACTAATTTCAATAAACACGAATTCTCACGCGGGCAAATTCAAAGTTTAGCAGCCACTACAGCCACAAGATAATGAGATAATCGGGTCGATCGATGGATGTTATAATTATATGATCATGATATAAACAGTAATATTGCATACCGGAGATCAAATAAGCCTTTAGCAGGATTCGGAGTTACTGCATGATCCAATAATAAAAACCATGCTTTACTGCGGTGAAAAACATTCAAACGAAAAAGTCGAAAGTTTGCAAATAACACATTTAATACTCACATTCACACCATGGAAGGCGCAATAGTAATTAAGTCGTATAGGCATAAAAATGATTGAAACAGTTTAAAATTCAATAAATTCTTTTTCTTTGTGTTACCGTGAAAATATTCTATACCAACTGTTTTTGTAGGCTCAATCTCGATCTGATTCGCATGCAGTGGCGTAGTGATGTATATGTCTTAAACTAGGAGTTACTATCGCAAGGAAAGTGCTGCCTCGCCTCCAAGGGATCAAAGGCAGCATGCAGAATTTGCTGAATAAGGGGCTGTTTGTAACATCATGCTTTGCCAGAAAGAGACGACAGGCAGGATTTTTTTGACGTATTAAAATAAATTAATGTGCACGATTCAGCAAAAAACTACATAGTTAACTGTAAACTAAAGGTTGTTCAAACTACAACATTTGAATTCTGTTGACTTAAAACTGTGGCAATCGATACACCAGGCGGAAATCTTAGTTTAAAGATAAAGAGCAGAGCCCAGCAAATAACTTTAAAGTCAAACATAATGAAAGTAAAAAAAATATTAGCTAACGTTACGTTGTTTACAATACAACATCTTCAGACCAATCTAAATGAATTTACAGGGTATGGTATATATATTTACAAAATAATGGTTAAATATTACAAAAACGGTTACATAGTTTGAAAAAACAAATGAATAGAAAGAAAGGAAAACAACTTATTGACTTATTTCAATACATTAAAATCACCCCGCCTTCCCATATTTACAGTCAACAGCCCCTAAAACACCTGTTCTTGAGGTAGAAAAAGTGCAATTCAAACGCCTTGCACATTGTCAAAACTCAAGGGTCACCTAAATATTCTATTTCTACTTTCTTGGCATTGGGCAGTTTTATGTGAGTACCTTCAATGGTTATAATTTCTTGCTTTTGTATATACAATTACAATACTGTCCGTGGCAAAGCTGGCCATACCAAAAGGTCATATACTATGCAAATTTTTAACTTTGCATTATTCAAATATGCAGGTTTATTAAGATAACATGACCAGTTGCCATGGCTATTAGTGGAATACTGTATAATATATAGTGGAATACCGTATAATTAACAATTATACCATGAGCTCGTGTCGTATATGATAGCCATATACGACGAGAGCGAATGGTATTATTGTTTTATAATATATCCTAATAGCCATTAACTGAAGCAATAATTAACTATCCTCTGTTACAATGTCTTGACAATTTGTTCGGCCAAAAACCGCTTGGACTTGAAAATTTGAAATTCTTTTGTTTTATAACTCGAAGATGAAGTGGAAAAATGGTTTTAGAACCGTTATATCTCACAGAAAAGCTCAGATGTATTATACAGATGTTTGGTAGTATAGTAAGTGCTTGTTGACTGTAAATTCATATGTCTTTCGTTGCAAACTTTTCTGAACAATTTATATTCTCAATGAACAATCATGTTTTTTCCGCTATTGTTTCGGTATTAATTATTTAAAAAACTTGTATTTAAACTAATTTCTATGTAATAAATGTATTTTGCTAAGCTGTAAAATTTTTTTGAGAGTGTTTCCTTGTACTATCATCTTTCTCAAAGCGAATATTTTCCTTTTTTCTGCTTCGCAAAACTCATGTAGTTTTTGGACCGCCATCTTGTTTTTCGCTACTCGCCGTATATGAGCTGATATACGGCGAGTAATTCAACCAATCAGATTGCAAAACAGCTCATATACGGTGAATGACTATATTATAATATCATTATATATATATATATATATATATATATATATATATATATATATATATATATATAGATATATACAGTGTGTCTAAAAAAAAAGTGAACTCTTTCAAATTCAAATTAGCTATAATGTAGTATTGTAGTAATGTGACAGCTCTAATCGCTTTGAATATATATATATATATATACAGTGTGTCTAAAAAAAAAGTGAACTCTTTCAAATTCAAATTAGCTATAATGTAGTATTGTAGTAATGTGACAGCTCTAATCGCTTTGAATTAATGATTGGGTAAGAACACAAGGTCTTGTACTCATGGGACAAAAATCAAAGAAATAAGAATTAGAAAATTTAAAAGAAATACTGCATTCCTTGTGTTCTTACGCAACTATTAATTCAATGCAATTAGAACCGTCAAACTACTACAACAGTCAATACTATTTTGAATTACTAATTTAAATTTGAAAGGGTTCACTTTTTTGAGACACACTGTAGAAATACTAAGTCAGTTTTTGTCCCAATTATTGTTTACATGGCACCTTCAAGGCTACCCCTATTGCAAATCAACCGAACAATCTGATGGGGAAACAAAATCTATTTGTTAACATTTGTGTTTAACTAACATGCCAGCTTCAGATGACGCCATTCATTGTTACTCAATCAGAACCGCAAAACCATATGATAAGAAAGAAATTGTGAGCATTATCAAAGAATATTCTTGGGTTTAATATGACGTCACAGAAGTGATGGGGGGGGGGTCAACCCTAAAACAAAATATAGTTATCAGAGTGAGTCGACGATTGTTCGTTTTATGTATTAGCCTTGTGTTTGGTGGCAATACATAGAATTTTGTATCGTTTTCTAACTCCAGTACAGCATAAGCATCAGTACATTTGAGGTTGCGCCCCAATCACATTTACTGCATAATGCCTTAGTGAAACTCAAGAAAAGCATATCCGGAAATGTATTGACACAGCCAGGTGAATGTATGAGTATAGGTCGGTAGGAGTCTAGGAGATATAAACAGGCCATCATGCATGATACCCGGCCTTGTACAAAAGTCGGTTGACATGCTATCTGCATGTAACTGCTGGTAGCCTTGTATGTTAATAACATATGCCGACAACAATCCCCACACTAGGTTGCTATAGGAATTTTATTAAGCCCAATTACGCGCAAAAGTATAACAGTCCGCGTATAAACTCATCGCCTTGGGCTTGGCACATCGCCACACAAAAAATATATAAAATAATACATTGTTGACATCATGAAATCATATCAGGCCCGTAGCTGAGAGGATGGGGGGAGGGGGCCTTGGGGGGGGGGGAGGGGGGCAGTGCCCCCGAACTCGGAAATTATGCCCCCCCCCCCTCATTCCACATTTTTTGCCATGATGTACAGTATTACAGCGACCGTAGAAGATTAATACTTGAGGCTCATAGTCATACTCAATTTTTGTATGAAAATAGACTGCTTTTGGCCTAAAATAAATAACCTCATAGGCGTAGAGTATGGGGGGGGGGGCTCGAGCCCCCCCAGAAATCTTACACCGGGGTCTTAGCCCCTGCAGACGTTTTGCAGAACTAATAGCTGTTAATTATGTTCTTATTTTTTGGGGGCTAAGTACCGAAATTTGGTATGAAAAATTGAGATAAAGTACCTGGAAAGCAATTGCAACGTACTCGTCCGGAAATTTTTTTTACCTAAAAAGTTGTCGACGGAAGGGGGGGGGGGTCGAGTCAGAATTATCCCAACCCCTCTGTTACATTCTTTCCACAGTGCCCCCACCCAGAAATTGAGAGCCAGCTACGGGCCTGAATCATATATGTTTATATAATAATCTTAAGATTTCATTGGTCGAGAGCCATGATCTATTAGAGGACAGACGCACGGAATTACGTCATAAGTTTTTAAAATGTCGAAAATATTTGAAAATTCCACTGAATTTATACGAATTGAGTAAATTCATGCAACTAAATTTATAAACAGCAATAAATACCTTCGATAAATGAGCAAAAATGACTCACCAAATCGGCAAATGTCAACTCAGTCATTCAGCTGCGACTTTCTGAAAATCCAACCTGGTCTTCGAAAACAAATACTATTTCGGTCATTTGACTCTGTCGGTGTCACATTTTCCAGCTGGTTTCTTCACTTCGTGCAACATAGGCAATATTTAAGTGCTTTTCAGTTGCCATAGTCGCTCAGAACAAAATAATCACATGCTTTTATTCCTTTAAAACAATGTTTTTCACTATTTTGGTAAATTTTTAGTTTTTCCTTATGTATTACCGTCTAGCGCATTCTATTACAATTCAGCACGTGACTTAAGCGAGCCAATAGCATTTCGTTATTTGTATAGATCTTCGCGTGTGATATTTGCAAAATTTCGACTTCCAAATGTTTCAGGGAATAAATTAAAAATAAACTGTTACCTGTTTGCGATGTTACTCTGAGTGCATATCCACACCGGGCCGGGCATATTTTTCAAGCTCGCCCGGTGTGGATATGCACTCAGAGTAACATCGCAAACATATTATTCACCTGAGTACACAACACCAACACAGAAAAAAAAATTCATAAACTGTTACCTGTTTAATTCGGCAATTTTTTCAATTTTATTATATAAAACAAATAGATTACATTTTCCCGTTGTCTGTACAGTTATAGATACACAGTATGACGTCATATGTGGTAAGAACAAAAAGTGACCACTCGCCTCGGTGGCTCGTGTACACTTTTTTGTTCTTACCACATATGACGTCATACTGTGTATCTATAACTGAACAGACAATGGGAAAATGTAATCTATTTGTTAATTAAATACCTCTGTATCGAATGCTAAACAACAGATCGGATCTAAATATATTAAAGCCTTCATGTAAATTCATCAGAAAGAAATAAAGCCATTCTTACCTGATTTATTCTTTGATATTCGTTTGCAATCCAACATCGTATTAAAGTTTAAAACTGCTTGAACAATACAAAATAAAGTTGACCGCCTCCCTCGTTTAAAAAAATTCCTGAAGCTTAATTATTCCTTCCGGAAATCACCTTTGCAGACAGACAGACACAAATCGAGATCTCGACAATACATAGATCGCGCGAACGACTGGGTCAAGTGGAAACCACTGCGTGTCAAGAATATGCGAGGCGCAGCAAATAGGGAAGGACGGCAACTCTTTTTGTCCACATACATATACACATACACATATATGCTCATTTCACAACCAAAATATTGTTTCAAGTTAGAAACATGAAAACTTCAAGAAAATTATAACAGAGAAAACTTTGATATTCGAACAACATTACTTTGAAAAAAGTATTTAGTCTAGGACCTGTATATGAGTTTGTATGCGTTTCATTTAGGACAGGTAATCTCAACTGTTTTAGGGTAAAATGACCATGGCGGTCAACATGGCATATGTACCAAAACATGAATCCGCAAATATTTATTGTCTTTATCATCAATCATATACATTCAATAAATATAGTGTACTTAGTTAGGTTTCGGTGGTGGCGAACAAACGTTTCGTCAAAATATTCATCCCCTTGTCATGTAACCCACGAGAAGTTTTCACGAACTTGCACGTGACTTTTAAATTACTTCTTTTGAATTCAGACAAGACAACTGTATTGGGAGGTTTTTCTCCTTTCAAATACAATCAATGTTTTCAATTTTTTGATTGGGACTATTCTACAATGAATTACTACTGGATATTGTAATCTAAATACATAAGAAGACGAAGAAGTGGCATTTATCGGGCAGAGAAGCGGCGTGTGCTATACTTTATGTTAGATTTATATATTGAAACACTGAACTGCATATATATCTGGACTTTAGATTATCACGTGACCTTTTGATGTTGTTCAAGATGGCGTGGGATTGTAATA
Source organism: Paramuricea clavata (assembly GCA_902702795.2). Taxonomy (NCBI): domain Eukaryota; kingdom Metazoa; phylum Cnidaria; class Anthozoa; order Malacalcyonacea; family Plexauridae; genus Paramuricea; species Paramuricea clavata. Next base: position 2,422 of record CACRXK020001891.1, on the reverse strand, counting down.
AGTAAACAGTTTATATTCCCTTTATATTTGGAATACTGACTAAAGTTTGTACATATTTATAATTATATTAAATGGTTATTGTTATACACATCTTCGAATCCTGATCTAGGATATTCAATATGAAACATGGTCCTTCTTTGAGCCGGATTGAAACGGATTGAAATTTGATATTTTGAGAACAATTCAAGAAATACGAGCCAATTTACGAGTTATTTGAGAGAATTTACGAGTCCTTCGGGAGAATCTACGAGTCGTTTGGGAGAATCTACGAACATATAATATAATTTACGAGCTTCGAAATAATTTACGAACGATTGAGTGAAATATTTACGAGATTTTGAGCGATATACGAGTCATATAAAGCGAACATCGAGAAATTGGGACATCTACGAGTATCTGAGTAAGTCTATACGATTATTTGAGCGAATTTACGAGAGTTTATTACACTTACAAGTATTTGGAATCATTATATACGAGCTTTAAAGAGAAATAAACGAGAAATTGCGCCTTAGAACAATATACAGTAACTGTGAACCAAAGGGATTATTATAAGGTGTTTATATACATTTTGAGAAGTTAGATAAAGAGTATACACGTATTCGAGAGTGTAACATTGTTATTATGAGTGAAGAAGCAACAAAGAAACGTAAGATTCGGGGAGGACATAGAACCTCAACTAAGAGAACAATAAATGCTTCATCAACAATTCTTGACGATTTTGATCCTTCAAATAAACAACTTACCGACAGGGAAAGTTGACAGGGTGGGTTAGGTAAAAAGGGCCCACAGTAATTGGCATATGCTGTTGTGGTGACCCTGCCCTAGTTGGCAAAGTTAAATAAATAAATAAGTTATTGCAACAAAAGATTACATTAAAGGAAAAACTAGACATTCTGCAAAATTTAGACAATGATATACTAGCTATTACTGAGGAGAAAGATATTGAAAAGGAGATTGAAGAAAGTGATCTTTTAAGAGAGAGAATACATGCTACAATTGTCAGAATTGATTCTGTAGTGATAAAGCTACCAAAATTGAGTTTAAAGAAGTTTAAGGGAGATATTAAGGAGTGGACTCCATTTTGGGACAGTTATACTTCAGCTATTCATGACAATCCTGACCTAAGTGATATTGATAAATTTAACTATTTGAACTCCCTACTTGAATCAAAGGCAGCAGAAGCAATTGCTGGGTTAAAGATTACATCAGCAAACTATCAGGAAGCAGTTGACGTGTTAAACCAGAGATTTGGCGACAAGCAACAGATTATTAATTCGCATATGGACAGCCTTCTTCAACTACCTGCAGTAACAAGCCTTCATGATGTTCAAAGTATTAGACAGTTTTACAATAAGGTTGAATCGCATATCAGAGGTCTCAAGTCTTTGGGAGTAGAGACCGCGACATATGGTAATCTAATGATCTCAATATTGATGCAACAGCTGCCACCGGGTTTACGTATTATTGTAACAAAGAAGATGCAAGAGGATGAATGGTCTTTGGATAAACTTATGACAATCTTTCGACAAGAATTAGAGGCTAGAGAAAGAGCAAATCTGCAGTGTTTACCTCCATCAAAGTCCAGTTATCAACGAAATAAACCGGGAACAGCTGCTACTCTTTTCACGGGACTGCATGACACTACCTGTTCTTATTGTCAAGGAAAGCACTTATCTGCAAACTGCAAGACAGTGACCAATGTAGCTGCAAGGAGAGATATTCTGAAACGAAGTGGACGGTGTTTTGTATGTTTAAGGAAAAACCATATTAGTAGGGAATGCCAATCGAACATAAAATGTTTTAAATGTGGTAGACGACATCATGGAAGTCTGTGCATGGGCGGCCAACCCCGACAACAACACCCTAATCCTAATTCTGACCCACCAACCAACCAGCAAGAACCTCGGCATCCACGTCAGCCCGCAACAGAGACTGAGAAAGGGGACGAAACCGGAATTGGTGGCAAGAACTTACCAGCACAACCGAACAGAGAAAGAGATCAACAACAACAACAACAGCAGCAAGCTACTACAAGTCAAACCATGTATGTTGGCACAAGAACATTCATCTTCTTGCAGACAGCGAAGGTCAACATATACAAGCCCGGAATGCAGGAAAATAGAGTAAATGCTCGACTTATACTGGATAGTGGGAGCCAACGTTCTTTCGTGACAACCAGAGTGAAGAATCAATTGACCATTTGCGTAATAGACTAAATTTTCATCTCAACAAAAATTTCATTACAGCTTGAAAGAGCATCACAAAATTAGTAATATTCCAAAGTTTCGTTGCAAAATGTTGTAAAATGCGGAAAATATAGCCTTGCGAAATTTGCAATTGTCAGTCATTTTAGATTACAAATCGGAAATTGACAGCCTCGAAGGGTTTGGGGCTGTCAATTTCCCGTTTGTAATCTAAAATG
>CACRXK020001890.1:22853-48463 GCA_902702795.2 Paramuricea clavata | reverse complement strand
TCTACATACATTTTGGACCTTCCGACGTCGAGAAGGCTGGACGCAATGAGATTCAAAACTGAATCATGTCGCCATGTATATCTCCCTTCGTTTAGATATGTCTTACATCCAGAGATTACATGCAAAAGCGATTCAGGGCAGAAGCAGAACGAACAGTCAGCAGATGATGACAGACCCCATTTAACTAGGTTTTTCCTAGTAGGCAAAGAATTGTTGATGTAACGTAGACTGAAGTTAAATATGTTCTTAGGAAGTTTTGAATGAACCGATGACCATAGGGAATTGAATGCCAACGTGGAGTTTTTCACGATGTTTGAGAAAAAAGAACCTTGTGACATTAGGTTATTTTGTAGTCGCTGTTCGTTTTTTCGTCTAAATGCCTTCAATACATCTTTTGTGTTTGAGTAAATGTCGTACTGAATGTTCCTATTGGTGCTTGTTATTGACCATAATTCACGTATGTTTTCATTTATCGATGACTTTAAAGCTAAGCGTGAGACAGTTTGGCATTGTATAAACTTCGTTGAAGGTAGAATGACATTTAAACCAAATTTGTTGTAAGGGAGATAGACATTGCTTAGAGTTGCAGATATTGGCAGTTCGAGCCATTTTCGTATATATTTAGTATAGCAATACCGTCCAAAGTCTCGCAAACCCATGTTTGAGATATATCAGTTATTGTGAAGTCCCATGAGATTTTCGAGAGCAAGTAGCGACTGTATAGCAGAATTTTATTTCGGGGGTGCAAATGTAATTCATCTATTTTAGATATGATATTATTAAACAAGTCACATATATCCGATTGGTGTTTTTCATCTGACATGTTGAAATTAAAATAACGACCAAGGTAGCGGAAAGATTCACCAGTTTCGGTACGGGGTACAAGTAGGTGGTTAACAAACAATTTAGGTTGATATTGAACAGATTTAGATGAGTGTTTTTTAATACCGAACGTAGAGCACTTGTCAACACGTATAATCATATTGGCCCATTGACACCATACCGAGAAGCGATTGAGTAGGATTTGATTTTCTTTTTCTTGGCTACTAATGACAGCCGCGTCGTCTGCAAACTGGAACCAATGAATTGGACGGAATACCAGTTTTATTAAATTTCCAAAAACCAAGCTGCAGGAATGATTCAGATTTAATGTGTTGTACGAAGGTATTAAAGGACATATTGAAAAGGAGTGGACTAAGGCAGTCACCTTGTAAAACGCCACGGCCGACGGTAATGAAAGGGGTACTGAATTTTTCAGTTATGATAGATGTTTGGAAGTTAGTATAAAGACTCCGGATTATTTCATTTATAAGATCGGGTATATGATGATATTGAAGAACTTTGTAAATAAGGTTGTGATGTAGTTCACCGAATGCATTCTTCAGATCGAGTAAAGTGATTACAAGTGACCTTTGTTTTATACGGGCTGTGTTGATTATGTGCGCCATATGGGCTGTATGTTCAACAGTTCCTGCAACGTTTGGAGTAAAACCTTTCTGGAAGTCATGTTCTATGTAATTGTTTTCAGATAGGAAAGCGAAAATTTTGTTACGAAGACACGACGTAAAAACTTTGAGCGGAACAGATTCTAGAGTAATAATAACAATATTTATTTGCCATATATATATATATATATATATATATATATATATATATATATATATATATATATATATATATATATATATATATATATATATATATATATACATACAATTAGAAACAAGAAAAAATAGGTACAAGAAGGAAGGAACTATAATTAATTGTATCGGATGGTGAGGAGACCTCCAGAAACCACCAGGCTTGTACAAGGGAGGCCACCTCTTGATGCAAGAAGATTATATAATAAGTAATATTATTATTGGATTATTGGATATAGGACTGAAATATAGATGTGCTTAACTTAGTAGCTGAGATAATTAATATAATAGATGCTCTAGCATTCTGTTCCTGAAACAACGAGGAGTAACTTGGTTAATAATATTTTTTGGTAATGAATTCCACAGTTTTGGTCCTTGAAATAGAATAGTGAACTGTTTAATATTTGTTCTGCAAGCGTGAGTTCGACAATCAGCCGCATGTCTTGCGTTATATATATGCATTTGACTACCTGTAGTAAATATCATGTGAAATAAAGATGGTAATAAATGGTTATGATATAGAAACATGAATTTAGCGGTATAAAATGTATTTTTTGGTAAATATCCAGTAATTTTAACTGCGAAAAGAGCGGTTTTGTATGTGCACGATAACATGCGTTTGTAATTGCCCGCACAGCGCGTTTTTGCATCAGAAGTAGCTTATTCAAGTTAGTGGAATAGGTAGAACCCCAGGCAATATTACAATAAGTTAGATAGGGATAGATTATAGTATAATACAACATTAACTTTGTATTGGTCGACAAACAAAAGCGAGATCGGTAAATTATTCCCACTGATTTAGAGATCTTTTTACAAATATAAGTAATATGTTCTGTCCATGATAAATTTTCATCAATAAATACTCCTAAGAATTTAACGACATGTACTTTTTTAAGTGCTTGACCATTAAAGGAAAGTGACAGATCAGTATTGATTCTTTTCTGTTTTGATTTGAAAACCACGTAATTGGTTTTCTTTATATTAACAGAGAGTTTGTTCGCCTTCATCCAACAGTCAAATTTCGACAATTCATTGTTTAAAGTATCATTCAATTGTTGAATGTTGGAATGAGAATAAAAAAGACTGGTATCATCTGCAAACAAAATAGTTTCAATTATATCTGAAACATTGGGCAGATCATTAATATAAAAGATAAAAAATAACGGTCCTAATATGGAACCTTGCGGCACACCACATTTGATAGTTTGTAGAGATGAGGAAACATTGGTATATTGTACAAATTGTTTGCGGTGAATAAAGCAACTTTTTATCCATTTTAGTGCCAGTCCCCGAATGCCATAATGCTCAAGTTTAGAAAATAAAATTTCATGATTTAAAGTATCAAATGCTTTAGATAAGTCTAAGAACACTCCAGCAGTGGCTTCATTGTGGTCAATTGCTGATGCTATATTGTTAATCAAGTGAACAAGAGCATGGCTGCATGGTCTGAAGTTAGCGGGATTGTCAGTTTCGTCTTTTTTGTGAATCAATATCGTGCACGCTTTTTTCCATTCTGATGGAACAATACCAGATGACCAGGCAACATGGATAATTTCAGTTAAATAAGTACGTAGATATGGGCAGCGTTTAAGACAGATATAGTCCGTATTCCCTGGCACCGAAAGTCGCTTAGAAACGATGAATTGAATTCACCCAACGCAACTAGTTTTCAATGCCAAAAATATGTAGATTTTTACTCACCAAGCACATTTCTGTTTGTTTACACTTCCAACACGTCCCAGTTTTTTAGCTACATGCGTTTGAATTTCGACAACGACGAGTCTTTAAAAAATTCGAAAGACGCCATTTTTGCCGACATTTCCATGGATACTTCATGTAACATATATTAAACAAACTCGTTTCAGGCCCTTCCCATCAATTTTGCGCAATTTAGTTGAAAAGGGGCTAGCTGTTTCATTACAATTTACTGCCTCTTTAATTAATGTGCATATGCGAAAATATAAGAAACAAAAGTATTTCTAGGAATATATATATATACTTTGCTAGATTATATACTTTGCTAGATTATAATTATGAATGAACCCAGTATTCAGTGAAGACCATGATTTCTGTATTAAGCCTCCCCGCTGGGGCTTATTTCTATCCAATCATCATTTGTCTGGAATTGGAGCTGCTCCAAATACCGTTTGATAAACTTTAACAAAAAATACTCACTACGGTTACATGTTTACATGAGTAAAGTATGCAGATTCGCGTTATTCAAGCAGGAAAAGTGCTCTGATGATCAACTACCGCCAACGTGCGACAGTTTGCGGCAACACATACGCCGTGCAAACTATCAAGCAGCTATTTGGCTCCAATCACTTGACGCAGAAATGGCTATTCCTCCAATTGATGAAAATGGGTGGAGTTTATATGATGGGGAGTTACATATCGTGTGGATGACCACTCCTCCTGCGCCAGATTCGCTGCTTGAGTGCATCAACTGTGGTTGCAAGACTGGTTGCAAAACCCAACGTTGTTCATGCATGAATGTTGCGTTACAATGTACAGATGTATGCACTTGTGTGGGCTGCACCAATGGAAAAGATAGTGACGAACTGTCAGAGGTAGAGTATGATATTGGGGACTGGCTAAACAGAGAGTTATGAAGTCGAGAGTTATCTCGGAGAGTTAAGATTTCGGAGAGTTATGTTCGAACCACGCCCACTTTTCCAAACGACCATACCCATTTTCTTAACTCTCTCGACGTTTCCTTGAACTAACATGAGAGAGTTATGTTTGACGTAACTCTCTCATGATTGTGGCAATGAAGAGAGTTATGTTAGTTTTTTGAAAAAAACTTTCACATATTAGTAAATTTTTTTAAATTTACTTTTTTCTTTAGTACTTACCAAGTTCATGTATATGTAAATGTTTATATACATGCTCACTTGGATTATATAGCAAGACCAGCATTCAGATACAGCTCTCGTATTAGATAGAACCAGAAAACCTTTCCAATGTAATGCCCTATTGGCTGATCTGGGAAAGTATTTCCAAAACCTGGATTGGTGAAAGATTCAATTTTCTTAATTTTCTTGCAACTATGCTTACCGTATTTACTGCCAAATACACGTCAAATCATGCTTCTTGGGGTACCTTTGAAATCAACTGTTGTTTCTAGATATCTGTATGTAACCTATATGTTAAAAGGGCCCGCAGTAATTGGTTTTAACTGTTGTGGTGTCCCCGCCATTTGTCACTTGTATCATTTTGTATTTGTGTTGTATGCATGTCATTCGTGTAATTTTACCTGGCGAAGTTGAATAAATAAATTATCAATTTTATAACTCTCCGCGTTCAGGATTACGGCAATGAATAGAATTAAGTCAGTTTTTTGAGAAAACCTTAGTAAAGCTTGTTTCTTCAGGTTTTCATCTTATACTTTGGTATTTCACTTTGTAGCGTGTCAATAGCGTGTGTCCAAACAGGAAATATAACTTGAGTCGGTCAAAACAATGAGATGCTTGCATCAGAAGGGTCAAAGGTACCCCCAGAAGCACGATTTGACGTGTATTTGGCAGTAAATACGGTAAGCATAGTTGCAAGAAAATTAAGAAAATTGAATCTTTCAGCAATCCAGGTTTTGGAAATACTTTCTCAGATCAGCCAATAGGGCATTACATTGGAAAGGTTTTCTGGTTCTATCTAATACGAGGGCTGTATCTGAATGCTGGTCTTGCTAGATAATCCAAGTGAGCATGTATATAAACATTTACATATAGATGAACTTGGTAAGTACTAAAGAAAAAAGTAAATTTACAAAAATTTACTAATATGTAAAGTTTTTTCCAAAAAACTGACATAACTCTCTTCATTGCCACAATCATGAGAAAGAGTTACGTCAAACATAACTCTCTCATGTTAGTTCAAGGAAACGTCGAGAGAGTTAAGAAAATGGGTGTGGTCGTTGGGAAAAGTGGGCGTGGTTTGGGCGTGGTTCGAACATAACTCGCCGAAATCTTAACTCTCCGAGATAACTCTCCATTTCATAACTCTCTGTTTAGCCAGTCCCCGATATCATACTCTACCTCTGTAACGCAACTTTCATGCATGAACAACGTTGGGTTTTGCAACCAGTCTTGCAACCACAGTTGATGCACTCAAGCAGCGAATCTGGCGCAGGAGGAGTGGTCATCCACACGATATGTAACTCCCCATCACATAAACTCCACCCATTTTCATCAATTGGAAGAATAGCCATTTCTGCGTCAAGTGATTGGAGCCAAATAGCTGCTTGATAGTTTTCACGCCGTATGTGTTGCTGCAAACTGTCGCACGTTGGCGGTAGTTGATCATCAGAGCACTTTTCCTGCCTGAATAATGCGAATCTGCATACTTTACTCATGTAAACATGTAACCGTAGTGAGTATTTTTTGTTAAAGTTTATCAAACGGTATTTGGAGCAGCTCCAATTCCAGACAAATGATTGGATAGAAATAAGCCCCAGCGGGGAGGCTTAATACAGAAATTATGGTCTTCACTGAATACTGGATTCATTCATAATTATAATCTAGCAAAGTATATAATCTAGCAAAGTATATATATACATATTCCTATAAATACTTTTGTTTCTTATATTTTCGCATCTGCACATTAATTAAAGAGGTAGTAAATTGTAATGAAACAGCTAGCCCTTTTTCAACTAAATTGCGCAAAATTGATGGGAAGGGCCTGAAACGAGTTTGTTTAATATATGTTACATGAAGTATCCATGGAAATGTCGGAAAAAATGGCGTCTTTCAAATTTTTTAAAGACTCATCGTTGTCGAAATTCAGACGCATGTAGCTAAAAAACTGGGACGTGTTGGAAGGTAAACAAACAGAAATGCGCTTGGTGAGTAAAAATCTACATATTTTTGATATTGAAAACTAGTTGCGTTTGGTGAATTCAATTGCTGAACGATAATCGACCAGGGAATACGGACTAATAACAGATATTTGGTCGAGAGGGCAGGGTGAGCCAGACGGTTTCATCTTTCGAATGACATTTGTAATCTCATTATAGGTCGGAGGGTCAAGATTAAATGGTGTTGTTGGGGAATTAAACTTGGGAATCCAGCTAGGAATGTTGAATGTTTTATTTGGAATAACTGTGGAAAGTGTCTTAGTAAAGTAAGCTGTACATTGGGCAAGACCAAATGTTGGAAACGATTCTGTTTGTTTGTTTTGTAATAATAATAATAATAATAATAATAATAATAATAATAATAATAATAATAATAATAAATACACAGACCTTAAATATGAGTTACTAAAGGTATGGAAAGGAGAAGTGACCAAGGTATTTATACTGCCAGTCATCATAGGCGCCTTGGAAACGATGACCAACAATGTACAAAATAACTTGGACAAGCTGAAAATAGGCAGTAACGCAGGGGATCTTCAAAAGATCGGACTGCTTGGAACAGCAAGGATCCTGAGGAAGGTCCTGGACTCGTAACCTGCCACAAATATACAAAACAATCAAATATTTCAAATAGTTAACAAGTCCGGACTTTCCCATTCCGTATTTCGACAGCAGAAAATGTAATAAGTACTTCGAATGGCAATAGTCATCATTTTCCTAACACAGTACGTTTGGTAGTTTTTGTCGAGACCAACATTTCCTAATATTTCTAAGAATGTAGAGCATTCTTGCGCAAAAATACCTAGAGAGCTCATGGAAAGATTAACAAAGTTTAAAATTTTCATCTAGCTGTCTTACTAGTTCTCTATATTTGGCTTTTTTTCCGTTTAACGTTGTTCTCGAGGTTTGCCTCATAGCCAACAGTAAGCTCGACCACATACAGAGAGCCATTTGATAATGATAGCAACAAATCCGGGCGATACGTATCGCCAGTTATTATTGACGGACTTTTGAATCCGGGCACATCAGCGTAGAGGGAAGAACCGTTCACAGTTTGCAAGGTATTGGCAAGAAAGTTCAGGATTGAATTGTGCCTCCACGTAAATCGATCGAGATAACACTGACATCCAGCGACCACGTGCAATAATGATTCTGGGCCGAGATAGTCCGTATTCCCAAGGCCAAAAAGTCGCTTAGAAAACAATTTTCGTTGGACACATTCGGAGACTACGTCAAAATCACAGAATATATAGATTCTTACGCACCTTTCAAAATTCTGCTTGTTGGCACTTCTATAAACCTGCAGTTTTTCATAAATTTGCGTTTGAATTTCAACAATTGGCGCTCCTCGAAATTCGAAACCCGCCATTTTGTTTCCTTGGAAACTTGATGTAAGATGCATTGAAAAGGTGCTCACTATTGGAAACTTTATGTAATAATATTAAGAGGCAATTTTTTTCAATGTCACGTATTTGCAATGAAAAGTGTTCAAAACCTAAAATCTTACTTTGTTTTAGCTGTATTCTCTAGTTTATAGAGTTAGCAACCTTTTGAAATGCATGTGTCGGTTGAGAAACATAAAATAATAGTTAAAAATTGTCAATTAAAATACAATTATCAATGATGCTTTAAAATTGACGCCATATTCACAGCCATATAACTGCAAAACTTACTGAACTTCAGACATAATTTTCTCCTCGGCGTATCCGATCTAAAATCTCTTCATTTTAGCATTATGTTACAGATAAAGCACTAAACACACTTCTTAAGTTTGTTTGCCGATTGAGAAACGTATTGAAAAATAAAGATTTAGAGTTTTGTCATAACCTCAAGTGGTATATTGTACGCATTAATTTTGAGCGCGTGTTACGTAACATACAAAAAAAACTCCTCTTAACAAAGATGTTTTCGTCATGGCCGACTGAACATGGTAGAATTAGGAAATACATGTTTAATTCATTGCGAAGACAGTGTCGGGCCACTTACAAATTTTACAGAGGTTTCATTCGAAAGATTTCTGGAATGCCGGAAGCAATGGATACAACTTGACGGCCGTCAGAAAGACATAGCATTACGTACAACTCAAATTATAAGCATCGAGGAAGAAGATCGCTATGAAAATTTTAAAGAGTTGGCTTTCATCGCAAATGCTATTCATGCAGCATTTACCAATAAAACCCTATTAAATCGTGCTGAAGCAAGACGCAAAAAAGCTGAAAAAGAGATCAAATCCCATCGGCATCGGTTGACCAAGGCAGTAGTGATCCTATCCCGAAGAAAGTTTTCCGATCAACTTTAGCGGCGTCCGATCCACTAGTGCTACCAGATCAAGGAACGAGCACGTGTTACCTGCTGTCTGTATAGTTTGCCAGAAGAATTACACCGATTTGGTAAGTCCATCCTTTTTTGCTTTTATTTCGTCCGTGTATTATCAATTCTGCTAATTCAATATGTCAATTTCTGCTAATTTATAACTTTCAACCTTCATATGGCCGGTGATTTAAATACCGTAAACCTCCGATTATAAGTCCCCCGAATATAAGCCCCCCACCGTATATAAGCCCCCCCTCCCACCAATTATAACATATAAGCCCATCACATTACTAACGTTCACATCATTCCAAATATAAGCCCTCCCCCCGAATATAAGCACCCTGTCTATAAGCCCATCATCACATTACTAAGGTTCACACCATTCCCAATATAACCCCCCCCCCCGAATACAAGCCCCCCTGAATATAAGCCTACTATACAGGTATATAATTAACACTATACAAGTGTTTAACCACTATACAGGTTTCATGAGGTTATGCAATAACAAAGGTTAACAGCTAGGGAACCAAGCCTCGTTACGTCGGCACATCATGTGACCAAAAGGGGGCCGGGCGAGTATGTGATAAGAGGTTGGCCGCGCATTGGTGGTATTAGTAATCATTGTGCGTTGGAAGCGTAGTAAACGTATTAGGAACAAAGATTTTTTTCTCTCCTGTTCTTTTATATTTCCACCAATTGTTAATTGGTGTTAATAAGTACTAATTAAAATATGAGCAGTTGTAAACAGTGTAAATGCCCATAAAGATCAGTTGTGAATATTCTAATATTTAGTGCCCATGGGGACAATCTCACGCTTCATTAGCGTGCAATTAAAACCTCAATCAGTATTGTTATGACGGGAACGGGAAATCATTTTCTGTTGATATCCATCAAGACTATCGTGGAGGCGATGGACGAAAACCTTTCTCAGTGTTTGCCTGGATTTCACGCTTTTTCAGGTAGAGTAGATATACAAGGAACTGACTTTTTTATTAGCCTGTTCAGTTACTTGTAGCAGTGGCGGAAATTCACTTTATCCCGTGGGGGGCAAAGCCTCCTAAATTTCCGACAAAACTTTCAAATTTCCGACGTACCCCCCATTTGCACTCGAAAAGACTGTTTTTAGCCCTCTTTTAGGTCAAAATTTCCGAAAATTCGTCAATTTTCCGTGAGGGGGGGGGGGGGCGGACGCCCACCCGCCCCACCAAGATTTCCGCCACTGACTTGTAGGATCGCGAATATACGGCTGTAGTTTCTTATATATCAGTTTCTTACAATAACATTGTATAATATATTTTTTAGGTTGTGACAGCACCAGTTCCTTTTATCGGAAAGGTAAGAAAACGACGTGGGACACGCTCGAGCGCAATCGTGGATACGTGGATGCATTCGTATCACTTGGGAGTACTTTTTCTCCTTCGGATGATCTCGTTGTGCAGCTGAATAAGGTTTGTTTGCTTGATGTATGGCTACAAAACATCCGAGAATGTCAACAAATGTAGGTTTGCATTGTTCAAATTGGGAAAGTGTTCTGATGACATGCTACCGCCAACATGTGAAAGCTTGCTGCAACACATACGTCGGGCAAACTATCAACCAGCTATTTGGCGCCAGTGTCTTGACGCAGAAATGGATATCCCTCCTGGTTGTCATGGATGGCGGATAGTCGACGAAGTGTTGAAGATCGTGTGGTTGACCCATCCTCCGGCACCAGACTCGATACTTGAATTCATCCATTGTGGTTGCAAGACTGATTGCGAAACTCACCGTTGTTCGTGCAAGAAAGCCATGATCCAATGTACAGATGTATGTACTTGTGCTGGGTGTATGAATGCAGCGATTGATGACGAACAGTCAGACAAAGAGATGGAAGAAGAGGAAGAGCTCGATTTGGATATGGATGATGATATTTAAAGTGGCTCCCTACATTTTATAGAAATGTTAAAAATGCACAAATTAGATCAACTCTTTGAAGAGATGTTATTTGCTAGAAATCAAAAATAACACTTCACTAAAACATACGCATGGTTACCCCCCATTTTTTATTTCAGGAAACATTTTCTTGTAGTACGACGAAATATTTGACCAATTTTAAAAACAAATCTGTTGAGCTAAATTTAAAATAATTATAAACATGGTTTTTCGAAATATTTTTTTTTGGCTCTTCAGAATATTTAAGACATAATATTTTTATTTTAATATTTTTTTTAATATCTTGAATCGTCATTGTTGCCAAAGCAACAGCGATGACGTCACTCTTGTGACCAATTTCAAATTCTTTGACTGTTGCTTTATAAAAGTTGCACAACTTTTTACTTCTGTCAAGTAATATTCCTTCAAAAAGTTTGATCTAATTTATGATTTCCTCCTATTTTTAAATTGAAGGGAGACACCTCAAGTTGTATTTTAGTTGTATTAATATGTTTAAATCAGTTCGTGTGAAATACCAACCGTCAACGTCAATTTTTGTCCGATGTTTTCGAGTTTATTGTGAATAAATCGCGCTCAATTGCCCTTGCGCGTGTAGTTCTCCCCCCTGGAAAGAGCCTGAGACTAGTCACTTCAACATATTTTACATAAAGTTCCTCGGAAACAAAATGGCGGATTTCGAATTTTGAGGAGTGCCAATTGTTGAAATTCAAATGCAAATTTCTAAAAAACTGCAGGTTTCTAGCAGTGCCAACAAGAAGAAATGTCAAAGGTGAGTAAAAATTTATATATTCTGAGTTTTTGGCGTAGTCTCCGAAGGTGTCCAACGAAACTGAACGATAATCGGCTTGGGAATACGGACTAAGACAAAAGGAGCATTCTGAACTTGAAGACAATCCCCATCTGCTAAGGTTCTTACGTGTAAGAAAATAATAATAATATGGCATCTTTAAGTTTGTGTTTCATTGTCGAATAATTTTTTTATAGTGCATGTACTTGATCCAAATTTTGTTTTTTTGTGGACCAAAGTAATATTGTCGCAAATTTAGAAAACCTCCGCTTTACCCCCACCAATCAATGTTGACTGCATTCGTAGAATCACTGTGGTAGAATACGGTTAAAACGTCCAACATTGTTTTGGGGGGTGGAGGGGGGCAAACGAGTAAATTATTCCGGTCTAATTGGTAAAAAAAAGCCACAAAGGAATTATTTAATAGAGTGTCACAGATGGTTTTGTTCAGGATTGTAGATCAGACGCAGTATAATTGCTCTTCCTGACATTCGTGTTATGCAAAGAACGACACGATCGTCATGAAGTAATAACGCTAAATATCTTGTCCGCAAATGTAAAACCAGTACCTACCAGCAGTCGTTTTTTGTCAGAACGTGTCGAATATGGAACACTCTGACACGAACTGCTTCAATTCCTTTAGATCAGCCTTACTGGAATACTATCACAAATCTTTAGAAGTTAATTATAATCCTGATAATCCTCGAACATTTAAAACTATATGCCCGAAATGTAACTCTGTACGAAGACTTACATATCCGATATCCTGCTGCTTTTAGAAACTAATATTGTTTGTTCGTAGGTTTGTTAGTCTGTCCAGTTGAATGTCTGTTGTTTGTTTGATTGTAACTAATTGGCCCGCAGTAATTGGCAATAAGCTGTTGCGCGGTGACCCGGCCACTCTGTTTTGTTATTGTAATTTTATGCCGGCAAAGTTAATAAATAAATAAATAAATAAATAACATAGCCATATAGAGCAGTGGGAGAACGGGTCGACACGTTGTCCCATTAATTTATACCCCCTACCTAGGTACCCCAGTGGCCATTGTCTGATGGCAAGTGAATTGTATTCAGGGCAACTAATTTTCATGTCCAACTTGCCGTTGTAAAAATAAGTTGCACCTTTTCTTCAACTCAGGGTGTTAGCCAGGCGGCCGTCTGACCGTACTACGGACCGCCACTTCTGAATTCGGACGGCTAAATTTTAATGGCGGCCATGGACGGCCTAAGGAAATATTTTCTTTAAATAGCAATTTACAAGCTTTGTAATATTTCTTGAATACTTCGAATTGTTGTCATCTGCTGTTTACTTTACTTATGGTTTACTTCACTTTCATACTTTTTCCCCTCAAAAACACGTTGAATATGGCTGAATTGAAGTACCGACAAATGCGCCATGTTTTTGTAACCATGTTGATGATTCTCGCATGAAGTATCAAGGAAAATAATTTGAAACCGCTGTTTCAAAAAACAGCAATCGCTTTATCGCTCGAGCGCCACGTCCTTTATGGTTACAGTTAGGGTAAAGATGGCTATAAAATGAGCCAAACGCATAAAAAAGGGAAAAATATCGGCGATTGATAAAAAAATAACTAAACACTACACTGTTGTATTGTTTTTCATTATAGCATATACTGTATGTACATCGCAGTGATCATACGGTTCATACCATACGTGTGCTTTTACAAATTTAATAACTTAAATGTGCATCTAAAACTAAAAGTAAAAAGGTTCAACGAATAGAACACCACAATTCCACAACAACAAAAAATTGCGGCTACGCCCAAAAACATGTGACCACGCCCACAAAATTATTTTGTACGGCCACTTTTGAAATCCTGCCTAACACCCTGCTTCCACTTGCGTATGGTGTAATAGGGACCTCATAATACGTTACGCACCTAAAATTAGGGACCGTAAAAAATAACAATCTTACCCTCTCACAGCATTAATAAAGGTTGACTTGCCAACACCAGAATTTCCAAGTACGGCGAGGTTTATTTTAACTTCTTTCATTTGGCACATCATGCGCTGTAATCCCACTAGTCCCACAATTCCACTTTCCAAAAATACACGTTTTATTTCATCGACGTGAAAGAGTTTTTCTGGTGCTTCTGTCTCTACATAATTAACCAAGTATGTATAGCATTTTATGTATACGGTGCGCGCAATGGAATTAATTTATTTTATGGTCTAGGCTGTTGAGTGTGAATTTGATACATACATCATATAAGATAGAAAACAAAACATGATATTTTCAATCATTTTTTTGTTGAAAATGTCTTTTTCGCTTAGTTACTAATAAATATCCTCAAATTAAGAATATACCGGGTGTCCCAAAAAAAAGTACTCCGGTTTGATTCGTAATAACTTCTAAACAAGTAAAGCTTTTAACGAGAAATAACTTGCGTCAAATAGAGGAAGGACTAACTTAGATTTTGATATATTGCAGTTGTATTTCACTTAAAAATTCATGGAGATATCAATGTTTAAATTCGGGAGCATATTTCTGGATGTGTCTGAAATATGCAAAAAACGGCGTATCAAATATTAATCAAGATTTTGCCCGACTGAAACATGCACTATTACCAGTAAATAAATGACACTTCACAAATTGTTTGTTATGAAACGAAGTATTATAATCTACAAAATACAAGCAAGATTTATTCGTCCGAAATCCGCGTGTGTTCCTAGTACGAATACGTTTCCTTATTTCATGAGACCACTGCATTGTGAAGGATCGTCATCGATCGTTCGTAGTTCTGAATTAGGGTATGCTGTCACAATGGAATTGTGAATTTTATAACTTCACATTGAATGAACTTTATAACTTCTGCAACGTTCTGAAATCTTGTTAACAACACCCAAACTCTTTTGCCTTTCTTAATCTTGGCAAGTTCAAAATAAACTGAGAATGAAACACAATCAAACTATGCAAACAACTCCATAAGTAAAGACATAACAATCAACTCCCCAGAGACATCCAACATTTTTGGAACAAAACGTAACAAAACTAGCGCTAGCGTTGATACTGTGATGTGTATTTTCAAAAAGCAATATTATTTCCTTCATTAAAGAATAATATTCATCCTGCTCTAACCGAGAAATAATCAACTTTGTTTTGAACCCATTAAAAACGTAAAAAAATTAGGCTATTTAAGAAAAATTTAAGCTCCTGCCTTGCATCTTCTTTCATGTACCTTTAAGTTTGCAAAGACCTATATTAAATACTTGCATAATTTCGAACGTTCATATTTCAGGAAACAATGAGTTAAGACTTACATGTAAGATGTCTAAATCTACGCCATATCCCTTACAAACCCTAACGACAATTCGCTGAAATACAAGTTAGCCTGATATGTCATTAAACAAACAAACGCTAGAGTTAATAATTGATATGCCGATTTTTGCTAATTTTAGACACATCCCAAAATATGCTCCCGATTTTGAACATTAATATCTCCGTGAATTTTTAGGTAAAATAAAACTGTAACATATCAAAATCTAAGTTAGTCCTTCCTCTATTTAATGCAAGTTATTTGTGTTTGATAGATTTACTTGTTTAGAAGTTATTATAAATCAAACGGGAGTACTTTTTTTTGGGACACCCGGTATATCTTAATAAATCCATTGAGCGTCTGTGCGCTCCCCTTGATGAATAAAATCGTCTGGCGTTAAGGCCGTTTTCGACTGCGCGGAATTTTCCTTGCGGAGCGGAATTTCTCTTTGTCTTTTCTGATTAGTTCCACCCGAGAAATTACAAAGCAAAAAAAATTCCGCACCGCGCGGAAAATTCCGCCTATAGTGGAAAACAGCCTTTAGACCATAGATAGAGATTATAAATAACACTAGAGAAGGCATCGAGGTTAAAGTTTGGGAACGCGGCTAATGGGGGGCAAATTTAGGTCCCGGATATAAAATCATGCTCTCATTTGCTAAATTGAAACTCCTTACCAATGGAAACACGAGTACACATCTGGGACTTGAATTTGCCCCAATAACCGCATTCCTTTTTTGCCTGATCTCAAGATTGCGACGCCTCCTCCAGTGTTATTTATAATCTCTATGCTCTAGACAAAGTAAGGTGACGGAGTAGGGGGCACAATGCGAATGTTAGTTCAAATATTCTTACTAGAGAAAATGGTGAAAATACGTTCTCGGTTCAGATTGAGAAATACGTTCTCGGTTCAATTTGAGAAATATATAAAATATTTTTAATTCTAGATTCATGCATGTACGCTATGAAAAATATTCCAGCAACAAATTATGTTTGTTACTGCACGTAAAAACACTGGGTATATTTGCATTAATGCCTAATAACGTTCTTCACGGTACCTTTAAGAAAATTCTGAAATTTCTTGAAAGCAAGTAACTCTTGAATCTTCGGAATCTTGTTAAAAAATTCTTTTTGAGGAGAAGGCAAAGAATCTGCGATTGCTTTCGCGAGTTTGTAAAAATCCCATTTGTTTGGGTGATTATTACTTATAAGATAGATTTCATATTCACGACAATGAAGCTCTTTCAAATTTTTGGCAAGTCTCACTTTGATCTCTCTTTCCTTCCGTTTTTCTGGATGGTTGTCGTTATCGATCTTGGTTCGAATGAAAAAGAGTGGCTTGTTACTGGACTTAATTATTTTTGAAAACTCCAAATGCCTTTTAGTGAACTTTCCAGCAGTGAAAATAAGGAATGCGTCAAATTTTTCAATTTCAGCATAGTCGAGAGAGGATTGGAAAGCAGGAAACGTTGCCTGATCAATACTGGGTAGTATCGAAAACTTGATGTTGGGGTTTCCAGGGTGAGAATAGGAAGTAGATTCTTTGGACGTCGTTTCTACACATTCACCTTTCCTCGCTGCATTTCTGTCATTTTCTTTAAGTCTTTAAAGAGAAGAAGAGTAATGAATGAATGCATGAGTGTGAATGTAACAACATTTTTTGCCAATCTTGAAAGGAGAGTTTTGCATGTCCTGCGTGATTTGCGAGACTATATTTTCATATAATAAAAACAGCAGTAAACTTGGTAAACTTAGTCATACGTTTTAAATCGTATCGTGCAGTATTTGAGTAAATTTCTATAACCTATAGGTTTCGGTTAACCATATTATGTAATATGTATCGCTATAAAAATGCCAGTAATGCCACTGGGAAGCCCAAATTGATTGAAAATAGTATACAAGAATCACATTATCTAAGCTATAGCTAAGTGGTAATGAGAAAGATTACTTAAACTACAATTTTAATAATACCGTAATTAACTTTTGTGCCTGCAACAATTATCGTGCATCTTCCTAACTAGGTATATGAAATAACTGCATTGCTGCCACATACATACTGTACAACTAGCACATGAAAATTATTTAGCTCACATGATTGACATGCCTGTGTGATTATTCCACTTTTACTATGTGGCAAGCATCACTTCCGGTGAAATGGCGGACTGTGATTGGCTGGGAAGCACTTTCAGCGGCCATTAAAACAAACGCATGCATTTTGAAACAAAACAGCAAAACTAATTGAAAATTATAATTTAATTTGTTATTAATAAGATATCTGCGAATGGTTTTTAGTGGAAAGGAAGGAATACATTGGTATTTTTTTGTTTTCTTCAACCAAATGTGTACCACGCAAATTCAAATCATGCATTTCTTGTTTGTTTCAGGTATATAAATGCCTATAAATGACATATAATAAACTTTTTTTAACCTCGCTTGCTCGGTATGTACAGAGAAATATCGGACATCGGTCTTTTTGTACAAACCTCGCCTTATATACGGGCACGGGCTGTACAAAAAAGACTTCGGTCCAATATCTCACTGTACAGACCTCGCGTTCGGTTAATAAGAAGTTAGTAATTTACAGCATTCATGCAATCTGCCATTTTCAAATATGAATTACACGGGATGATTTTTTTTATTCTGAGTATCTAAAACGGTGTTTCCTTTCCTATATGCGGGTTGCTACTGTACATGTTTAGAATTCCGGCGAGACTCTCGCTGCAGAATTATTCAGAATACGACACCAGCCATAACTTTCAAATTCATTAGCTTAAAAAATCATTTAATGAAGTTTAATATGTTGAAATAACTGGCATCCAAACCGCAGTTTGAAAAAACCCCAAGAAACCAGAAAACAAAAACACACAGCAGACAGGTTTTTGTGGCATATATTATGGGCAAGGAAGTGCTCGAACGGTCTAGAGGCTCTCGCTCACCTACGTTTTACCTAGAGGAACAGGCGGACCTCTAGATTGCAGAGGGAGTGACGCGGCTCTGTGCATGTTGTTCAGCGACATATGAGTCCTGATGGTCTGGGGACCACCATTGGTATACTGAGACAGTATGGGTACTCAAGACCTGACAGAGCATGCAAAAACTGTAGGTTTTTCATAGAGGAACAGGTGAACCTCTAGATAACAGGGGAACAGGCGAACCCCCGTTCAGGTCAGTCAGCTCGTTGATGTTGAGTACTAGTTGAACTGGTGAACAACTGATGGTAACTCAACTGAAATGACTTCCCCATCGAGTCTCTAGGTCAGGTCATTAGGTCGCACTGCGACCTGAATGACCTGTAAAAATACACTTCACGTGGCGAAGTGTTGTCCAAAAGGACAGCACTTCCCTGCCATTATTTATTTATTTCATTCTGCAATTCTGGTACAGATGTATAAGTTATATATTTACATAAATGATTAAGCAATTAGACTGAATTGGATTGTATAGATCGAAAGCATGTCGATCTATAGATTGTATAAGCAGACAGGTTCGGCTCTGGGGTGGTGGGTGGGTTTTTTTGTATACCAGGTTTTGGTGCTTACGCTCTGGTTAGAATATTGCGAATGAGGCGTGAAGCATATAGCCTGTAACTAAATGTCTTTCACTAAGAATGGGGCCATTGTATTGTTGCGACGGATATATTTAAGAAGAGTTGATTGATTAAACCCAAGTGCATGACGTGTTCACGTGCTGTTGCCAAGGTTCAATCTCTTTTGGCAGCATGATTAGAAAGTAATCCTTGTTTTCCAAGTGCAGTAGTTTTGATGACAGATTGGCATTTCCATAAGGCAAATAGAGTCTTCTTTGACATATTACTTCATTAACCACAATTTATTGCGTTGCATAAATTGCATATTTAATGAAGTTTAATATGTTGAAATAACTGGCATCCAAACCGCAGTTTGAAAAAACCCCAAGAAACCAGAAAACAAAAGCACACAGCAGACAGGTTTTTGTGGCATATATTATGGGCAAGGAAGTGCTCGAACGGTCTAGAGGCTCTCGCTAACCTACGTTTTACCTAGAGGAACAGGCGGACCTCTAGATTGCAGAGGGAGTGACGCGGCTCTGTGCATGTTGTTCAGCGACATATGAGTCCTGATGGTCTGGGGACCACCATTGGTATACTGAGACAGTATGGGTACTCAAGACCTGACAGAGCATGCAAAAACTGTAGGTTTTTCATAGAGGAACAGGTGAACCTCTAGATAACAGGGGAACAGGCGAACCCCCGTTCAGGTCAGTCAGCTCGTTGATGTTGAGTACTAGTTGAACTGGTGAACAACTGATGGTAACTCAACTGAAATGACTTACCCATCGAGTCTCTAGGTCAGGGCATTAGGTCGCACTGCGACCTGAATGACCTGTAAAAATACACTTCACGTGGCGAAGTGTTGTCCAAAAGGACAGCACTTCCCTGCCATTAATTGACGATCTGTGCGAAGTACAGATTGTTATTTCAGCCACGGGAAGCCGAGTCGAATTAAGCATTATGCATATTTATTAATATATGCAGAGCAGCGTTCGCCTATGAGCAGTAAATGATGGAGGAGCAACTGGATAAAAGAGGGGGAGGGTCTGGAAACAATGGGGAGTAGTAAGTAAACTGTGTAAAACAATTTTGAGTTTCTGAGCCCATTAGTTTGTTAGCACACTACAGGGTGTGTTTGGGCTTGTCGAGTGCTACTGGCTCTCTTGCGGAAAAAACTGGTCGAGTTTTCAATGTGTTCTGGCACATTTGTGCTGTGTTTAAATAGTGTTTTGGCCGAAAAATATAGAAAAGTAAAGAAAAGAAACAGGAAACGACCCTCGTATGTAATGGTGGTTTGTACCCCATTTCATCGATAGCTGTCCATCCTTTAATACTCCACGCGCACAAATAAAATAACCCGTCTACGGACGAGGATGACGAGGTCAAAAAGGCCTGAGGTGTACTAGAGACTATGCTGTTTACTGGATGCTGACACTTATGCTAAGGCTGGATAATCAGGGAGGCCAGGAAAAACCTGCAGTACAGGAAACCTGGGTAGGGCCAAGACCACCAGCAGCTCCCCACATAGCTCTATTTTTACAAGTTTAAGAAGAATCAGCATCATGGTAAACAACACCATACCTAAGACTGCAAAATATAAAGAGTCGGGGCAAGGGTTATATTTGTAGTAGTGTTTATACCCTCTGCAGGTTTTCAAATTGGCTTGCATTTTGAACTAGCTGTTGTTAGTTTAGACAGAGGCTTTTTCTTGAGCCAGTATAAAGTGTTTATAACCATTTTTCCTGCAAGTATCCAAGTTAGGCTATATTTTGAATTCGCCATTGTTTAAACTGGATTATACGGAGCTTCTGAGCGTTATATATAAAATTAGGTAAACCTCAGTATAAACCTCGTCCTCGCAATTTATGCAGGAACATTTACAATACATATAGATAGTTCATAGTATAGAATGTTTTACAGTTCATATGCAAGCTGAAAACGGTGAGGCGGCAATCCAGGGTTAAACGTCGGTATAGATAGCACTTGTGAACATCACCAGTTTGTTGCTCGCCTTAAAAACAAAATGAAAGACGCAAGAGAAAAACGGGTGCTCTACAGTAAGAATTTTGTGGAACTAGGTGGTTAATTTTTAGGTGAGAAGATAACTGAATATGACATACAGGTAGACGGCATGTGTACAATATGTGTATTGTACTGGAACGTGTAGTATATTGCGTAAAGTAAACTATTGCGCAAATTCGTTATATGACACGCAATAAGTGCGGGATTTTTCCAGGCAAGAGATTAATTAATGGAAAATAACTTTAATTAATCTTATTAAATAGCTCGTGATGTGATGCAGTTTTTCGAGTTATCCTAAGTAATACTGCTAGCCATAATGTGTACGCTTGGGTAAATTAACGAAAGATAAAATAAAGCCGTGTGCAAGCCACTGTTTGTACAGTTAGTGTAACAAAATATACATCTGCACAAAGAAAACATTTAACGTGCTACAGCTGCTACAGTATAACCTCTTTAGTTGAGATAATTTCTTCGAGGTCAATTTAAGTATATCATGAACATCTCATTTAACTAGGACAAACCGTACGTCCTTATAACTAGGATAAACCATCCTTATAACTAGGTTAAACCGTCCTTATAACTAGGATAAACCGTCCTTTTATATAACAAGGATAATACAATGTTCGTACGACTGGCATAAATTGATACAAAGTAGGCTATCAATAGCAGCTAGAAATGTGTTAAGACTTATGCACAGGAAAATAGCCTCATGGGACCGGGGCTATTATATATACCAGAGAGTGTATACAATTAGTACGGGTAGAAAGTAGCAGTACAAGAAGGCTGTAATACAGCTGTTATGACATACAAGGAAAACCCGTCATGCTACTGAGTGAAACTGTTTTGTTTGGGTCAATGCGCCAAAATAGTTCCCGCCTGAGCGAATAGTGGTGGGACACGAGTTCGAAGACAAGCAAGGCGAATGAATGGAGAGTTGTATAATGTATCCAACCACATCTATTGATCTACATATGCAGTTAAATTACGTGTTGTTTGTATGGTATTATTCGACGTAGCAAGAACATGCAACTAGAGATAATATAAGATAGCACGTAACCTGGGGTAAGCGCGAATGCATAGCCTACGAATACTGTACAATACAAAATGCGACTCATGCATGACACAGGACCAGATCGAGTAACATATGGTTACAATGCGTTACATAGTACTAATGTAGCCTAACAGCAGTAAATTCAAGAACGTTATATTAGGGAAGTAAATAAACAATATGGAACGAACTCACTCCGTTTGAGGTCCCAGAACGTGGATTACAAGCTGCGACAATATTCTGGTTCTGGAACACCGCATGCATGGCCGGCATGGGATCTTGTGCATCTCAGGATAACTGTGAGTCTGTACCGTCCTTGTTCTTCTGATCTTGCGCATTACTTTTGCCATTTGTTCGAAGATTGGTGGAATCGAACAGCAAAACGGTTCTCTTTACTTTGTCTTTTTTTTTTTTTTGTATACCAGGTTTTGGTAGCTTACGCTCTGGTTAGAATATTGCGAATGAGGCGTGAAGCATATAGCCTGTAACTAAATGTCTTTCACTAAGAATGGGGCCATTGTATTGTTGCGACGGATATATTTAAGAAGAGTTGATTGATTAAACCCAAGTGCATGACGTGTTCACGTGCTGTTGCCAAGGTTCAATCTCTTTTGGCAGCATGATTAGAAAGTAATGCCTTGTTTTCCAAGTGCAGTAGTTTTGATGACAGATTGGCATTTCCATAAGGCAAATAGAGTCTTCTTTGACATATTACTTCATTAACCACAATTTATTGCGTTGCATAAATTGCATATTAAATCAAGTTGCCATATAACACATCAAATTGACATTTTTATCTAAACCGACCCACTTATACTGTATATATATATATGAATAAACATTTGAAACTTATGAAAGTAGCAGTTGATATTATTAAAGTCAATAAATTCTCTCTTAGCTGGGACGTGCTTAAGTGGGCACATGATGAGGATTGAGTAGAAATTTAGAATGATGCCAATTATAAAGCTATATTATTCTAGACAAGAAACATTGTTACAAATTATCTGTCATATTACTCGATATAACTAGGGCTGAGTCAAATGCAAACTTTTGTATAAAACTAATGTATTTATATTATCGTTTTAATTCAAATATTGTCGCGGCAAATTCAAATTTTAAGCCAAAACACATGGTTCAAAATTCACGAATGAAGATTGCAAACATTTCGTTTCAAAATTGCTCTATCATATAGAAAACATAACAATATTCTTACCTGTATGCTAGGCAATCATCCCAGATGTTTTATCCTCGTTAAAAGGCATCGTCTTGCCTTCAAATAGTCATTTTTACAGGCAACAAAAAATCAAAATGAATAATAAAAATTTCGAGTAAATATGGCGGCGTCAGTGTGATGACGCTATCCCGGGAGGCTTTGCGCGTGTTGTAGGAAAACTAGGTCCCAGCCTGTCCGTGCGAAACCGCGCTCGTCGATCGTGAGAATTTTCGTTTGCATGTTTATATGTCACACGACAAACACTATAAATATTTTGTGTAAATAGAGTTTCCATGAACTCATGAAGAATTTAAAATTAACTCGAACGGCAAAATTTTGACCAGGTAAACTAAATAAATACAATTGAAATATAAAATGAATATCAAAGTTTAGCCACTGTCACTGACACTGTGTCTGTGGTGTATTGACTAAAGGTCTTCCCTCTTTACGAGTAAAATCTAGTGTTTGACTGAGTAAAACAACAAAGGCCAACAAAGGTATGGATGCATTACAGAAATAAATTACAGAATTGGATAACAGAAAACATTGCCAGATCAGATTTGACCAATTTAGAATGGGTTACTGATTTGACCAATTTCGAATTGGTTATGGATTTGACCAATTAAAAAAATGGTTATGCATTTGACCAATTTACAATTGGTTATGGGAATTAACCAATTAATAATTGGTTACCCATTTGACCAATTTACAATTGGTTATGGGATTTGACCAATTAAAAATTGGTTATGGATTCGACCAATTTAAAATTGGTTATAGAGATGACCAATTTAAATTGGTTATGCATATGACCAATTTTAAATTGGTTGCGGATATGACCAATTTTTATTGGTTATTTTGGGAAATTCAACATTGACTGATCAAAAGAAATTGGTTAAATTTACCATTTTAAATTGGTTAAAAATTCAACCAATTATGTATTGGTCGAAATGACCAATATTTAATTGGTCATGTCAGACTAACCTATTCTTTAATTGGTTAAAATGACCAATTTAAATTGGTTGCAACCAATTTAAATTGGTCATTTTAACCAATTTGTTTTTACTGTGTGGGGCCGTTGTATCAAAGGCGTTTAACTCCCTAATCACCGTTTAGCTCGCTATATCCGCCGGATAAAATTTAAACGCTCGAGAAATCGCGTTGTATCAAGCCCGTTTAGGGCTATCCACCAGTTGAATTTTGCCTATCCACCGTGTAAACTTATACGGTCTCTTGAGACAGTTTAAATCGCTATACGGCGGATAAACTCGGGCAAAAGAATTGCGAAAGGAAGGGAACAAACTCAGCAAAGACGACCACGTTAATTAATGAAGGTAAGTTTGTTTTAAATATTGATGTCTTGTTTGCTTTATATAACTATAAGTCCTATATTAATTGCTTCAAAAGCTGATCTTCGCGTACATTATGAAAAAGACAGCATATAATTGTAGTGCATCTTTATTGATTATTTTTTTTATTATATTAAACTTTTGAAATAAAAATGAAAGCAAAGTTATTTACCTGCGAGAATTTGAAATAATTTCATCTCAAACTCGAAGTTTATCGATAAAGGTTAAGTTTCGTTTTATAAAGAACATTTTAAAACGTTTTGCGAAGCGTTTGTGATTGAATTTAACAGTACTAAATTCAAACTTATATTACGTATAATAACTTACCAAACATATATATTTGCTGTGTTGGTGTAACGTACTCAGGTGAATAAGATGCTTGTGTGATGTTACTCTGAGCGTATATCCACATCGGGCAGGCTTTTTAGGGAATTTTTTAATTATAAAAATGTTCCTAATAAAATTATCGTGTTCCATTACAACTACTTTAAATACTTCATGTTCGGAAAATATAATAGTTTTATCAGCAAGGCGAGGGTTTTTGCATGCATGTCTTTTCTAGTAACTAATGAAGCGACTGCGTGAATCATTACTCCGAGCCAGATCAATCCGACCATTAATGTGTGCACATCTCTTTGTAGACAGGGGTCGGTTGTATCAAAGACGTTTAACTCGCTAATCACCGTTTAACCCGCTATCTGCCGGATAAAATTTAAACGCTCCAGAAATCGCGTTATATCAAGCCCGTTTAGCGCTATCCACGCAAGTTTAGTTCAAAACTTGGGACAAAATGTTCTTAAAATTGTTTTGAACAAAAGCCTTATTGCCTTCGACTCTTCGAATAAAGAAGCCAAAAATGTTTAAAGAAATATTCGTAAGTGAATTTAAGTGAATGAGAAACTCAGCACAATGTGAAAATGGAAAGTTTGATATAGATTTGCAGCAACGAATGGACGATAAGAAAACATAATTATTAATTTTCGTTATTAATTAAGTCACATTTCTTCGATTATTATCCAAATTTATACTGTTTATCCGACAAGGCCGACAACTCTTACAAGGTTGGCTTATGTCAGAGGTGTATCAATTGTTTTTCGCAACTCATTTACTGGAAAAAATGGAGGAATTAGGGACCGGTCATAAAGTAACTGCTATAGGGTGGGCCGGAGTGATTTGGGATGGGCCATGGAAAATCTTTGGGCAGTTTGGATGGGCCGCCAATTATTTTTTATGTCTACGGTTGGGCCACCAAACAAAAACCCATATCTACTTTCATCCAGGGACGTAGGAAGCCAGGGGGGGGGCTCGGCGCCAACCATGGTGGTGCCTAGTGGGAGTCGTCCCCACTAACTTTTACAAGCTTCCCTGCTTTCATCACTTATTATGATAAATATAATAGCAAATAAGATTTTAAAATCAAACATAATACAAATCTAACAGGACTGTACACTGCACAGAGGGCAGCAGGGGCAACTGCCTCCACCGAGAAAATTTAACTAATTTTATAATGTGATTATGCTTGTAACGGATAATTATGCAGTCAAGAAATAAATATTTCATGCAAGCAATAAGTGTCTATACAGCCGGCTATTTAGTAAATTGTCACTTGTCAATCCATACTCATCGAATTTTCAAAACTTTATTGTGATCA
>CACRXK020001890.1:0-22833 GCA_902702795.2 Paramuricea clavata | reverse complement strand
TGCCAATGTTAACTGTTGAGTGACATACACACTATTCGAGAAACATGCATTACTGTAGCAAAGAGTCAATCATATATTGAAGACCATGCACTGAATAGTAGAGAATGTTTTGAAGGTCATGAGTGAAGTATACAATTCTATTCCAACCCTGTGCACAGTTAATGATATACCACACTGTTCAGTTAAACTCAGCATATCCACACAAAAACAATTTGTGTTGTGGGAGAATATCTGTTTGAGTAGAAGGTATCACAAGTTTAGTTTTGTACATTGTGTGCCATTGATCTGATCCATCCATATAATATATGATTATTGTAGCTGTTAAGTTATTTTCCATACTGATGAATTTAGGTAAGATTGTCTTGCAAGTGGGTTGTTCTGACAAAATTATCCAGCCAATATCCAGTAGATCAGTACATGTATTCATCATTATTGTATTAATCTCTAAACAAAAACAGTTATATTAGAAAGCAAAAATACAATGTAATGAGGAGGGAGGGTAGGGATTCTTTTATTAGCATTTGAAAATGGTTGTAACAATTTTGATTAATTAACTCTATTGTGTAAAACCAAAATGTATATAAAGTATAATTTTAACTGATGACATCTTTACCTTTGTTCTAACACTACATTTGATGACAACTTAGTTGGACTGTTGTTTTGAACAGAGTTACAGAAATACAGGACCAGGATTTAATTCAATATCTCCTGAGAACATTAGTTTCTTGTGATATTGTTAATTGGCAATTATGCCTGCAGCCAGAGTTTTGACTGTTTAAAATATTACACAATGATTGTTTTTATACTGTATAAATGTATATAATAAAATGTGGTATTTGGCTACTTACTAGATGAGGATAAGTTTCCATGTTAATAGATAACTTTGGAATAATATCACAAGTAGAATGGTGAAAACAAGACAGCCAATTCAAGATAAAATCAAGATATTTTTGAAGCCAAAATATGGAAAAGAATAACACGAGTACACGACTTACACGAGGCCAAACTACGCCCGTTCGCAGGTTAGGTGCGAGCATGATGTAAACATTGAACTATAAATAACAAACTATTATTATATTATTAACTATTATTAGTAGTTATTTATAGTTCAATGGATGTAAACAATTGATGTAAGCTAATCGCTGATTGGCGTAATTATACAAGCTCGTCGCTGAATGGCTATGGGTATAAACGTTAATACTAATGTGCTTCGCAGATACAAAAATAAAGATATACACCGGCACTGTATTGATATATGTTCATACCTGGAAGTTTTTTTTCATTATAAAAGTGTATTTTCCCAATTTAGATTGGGTGGGTGGGTCATGAAATAAATTTGGTAAGATTGGATGGGCTTTGAAATTTTTATCTACATCCTAAGATGGGTCATCAAACTTATTGGCAAAATTTGTGATTTACCTCCAGCCCACCCTAGCAGTTACTTTATGACCAGTCCCTTACAACAAAAGAAAAATATATGAAAATGAGAATCTGAATATACACACAAGAAAATTAAGGATTTGCTGTAATGGATTTGCCTAGCAAATCGAGAGGATCTTGTATATTGTGGCTAAACTGGCTGAATGCTTACAGATTCCACAAGAAAATACACGTGTTAGGGTGTTAGGTATGTATGATTTTATTCCGTTTTCTACGCGCGCGAGGTAGTGAATCGTTACATCAATTTTAAATAACTATGTTTATCTTCTTGTAGTGGTTTTACTAAAGTTCACTTCAGCCTTTAAATCTTTGTTGTCTTTAGTTTGTCTTCTTTGTCCGTGCTGCTTCGTTTTGAGTTCTCGTAGCTTTTCATCATTTAAGCTTTACTTCGTCTACGTCCACTGACGACTTTCGATTGTGCACGCCCTTTTAAGCTAACTGTCGAGGGGATCCTGTACATGTGATCTAGCAAGTGGGATGATTTGTATCCAACCAATCAACGTTGAGCTGCAGGAGCGTGGGTTGGCGTTGCTAGCTCGTTACAGCCCTCAAGTTCTGTTTATTTAAGGCGTTGTCACACATGTCGAGTCGGTTCGCTGTTAAATCGATCAATGCCAAAACAGGTTCACAATTTTAAATACTTATCAAGGTATCATAGTAAAATTTTCAAACTATACCTATGTGAGTTTTACTCTGCGTACTGAACTAAATTTACTCACAATTTTATCGAACTAAGATTTTGATGACGTAATATGTAAATTACATGATCGAGTGTTATCCTGCTTGGAATGACTCATATTTTACGCTTGAGTCTGTCCACGTGAAAGGTCAATGTTTATGAGACCTCAGGCAGCTGCTCTGTTTGAACAAATCTGCCCACAAGATAAACTATAGGAAACAGGCCAATCACAACATGACATCTCCACATACACAACTGCAGCTACTCTAAGGGCCTGTTCATATGATCCCGCTTACCGGGACGTCTCGCTTACCGAGACGAATATTTCCGTGCGTTCATATGG
This sequence comes from Paramuricea clavata, assembly GCA_902702795.2. Classification (NCBI taxonomy): domain Eukaryota; kingdom Metazoa; phylum Cnidaria; class Anthozoa; order Malacalcyonacea; family Plexauridae; genus Paramuricea; species Paramuricea clavata. The sequence continues at coordinate 20,371 of CACRXK020001890.1, read as the reverse complement.
AATATTTCGTCCCGCTTGCCGAGATGAAATTACATTGTAGTTCTATAAATGGCGTATGCAAAACTTCTACATTTCAGTCAAGCAACACAAATACTTAGCCATTTTAGTGTTTTTCTTCGTTTATTTACAATAAAAAGTATTTCTTCAGGTGCATATTTAATACTTGTTTACAAAACAAACATAAAACCAAGTAAAAAGTGTTAAATTAAACTGGCAAGACTTGTTTGATTTCATCCCGGTAAGCGGGCTGGCGTGTTCATATGGAAAATTTTTCATCCCGCCTACCTATGATCTCGGCAAATTCAAACGAGATCTCGGCAAGCGGGCCAGCTCCCTTTCTCATATGAACACAATGCAAAATTTAATAGGAAAATAGATAGGCGGCGAGATCATCGGTAAGCGAGACGTCCCGGTAAGCGGGATCATATGAACAGGCCCTAAACTCACTAAAATCACGTCGAATCTAAGATCGTCAAACGAACATTAATTTTGTAGGCCTAAACCAATTGTTGGGAGAGCATGCATGTACAGTGATTATGAGTAATTTTCAAAGTGCCAATTACGAACACGCGTAACCGTCGAATGTTGCAGTACATATACAATATTGGATGGAAATTTTAAGTGAAATTAGGACGTAGTAAAACACGGGCGGGGAAACGCCCTGATATCGCACTGCTCCATGTGTGATGCACCGGAAGCGTGGAAATATATCCCGTTTTACGAGAAATACAAAAAGGAATGCAAAATCATATCGACAAAATATTTTTCAACAACTCGGAAAGCGTAGACAATTATGCAGCTAAGATTTCGTTAGATATCTATTATCGCTGCACAATTTTAAAAATATGTCTTTCTTGAAATTTCTCATCGTTTAGCTGAATAAATGCGGTCTTCCATGAGACAACGTACGTTAAAATTTTGCATTAAAACGGGAAAAAAAACGGATAACGAACGGATTGTAAATGTTTTGTCAAATCATTCCAACGGTTCCTCAAAACGTTTTAGACGTTTTGAGTAAAAAATACGGACGGATGAAGACGAAAAATTTAACGACTTTAGGAACGGCTTCAACAATCCGTTCGAATGACAGTGAATTAAGAAATCGTTTGAACGAAAATTCGCAAACCGTTTCAACGGATCTGACTAACAGAATGGTATAAAGCAGTGAACAACATACAAATTTAAAACGTCAGTACACTGAACCAGAATTAACAAGCACGCATTTATCCAGATGCATGCATAAGCACAAACAAAATATATCGTTTTGGTGTTTATAAACGATTCAAATTTTATCGATATCCATACTAACAAAAGCAAAGACGCTAAAGCGGTTTTCTACTAAGTCTAAATTAGACAATTTTAGATTATGCAAGTCTGTTTTAACAGATGCAGTATAATATTAATTATGTGAGAGATATGAGACGAGATTTAACAATGCATTATCTTTAATATTCACTCATTTTTAACGTATTTACAGTGAATTTAAAGTATATAAACTATAACTATAACAAAATAACGTTCTTAGTGCTTCCTAACACTACCGCTGAACTGCGCCCTCAATTCGTCTTTTTGTGTACGACCTATAAAACATTTAACAATGCATAGGGAGGGATTAACTATATTAGGCGGAAATGCATTGTTAAATCTCGTCTGATATCTCTCATATAATTAATATTATACTGCATCTGTTAAAACAGACTTGCATAATCTAAAATTATATTTCGAGATACTCGACTCAATTTAACAATGCATATTCAAAGTTCTAAAATGTAAATATCAAGAATGGTAAGCTGATAACACTGCATTACCAGGTGAGACATCAAATCGAGGCTTATAATAAAACCGTGCAGAGGTACTCTCCTGAGACCAATCTGCTATTCCTAAAATATCTGTGATTGAAACACCATGATTTAATGCCTCTGTTGTAGCAGCTCCTCTTAATGAGTGCGCAGTAAAAATAGATGTATCTGCGCCTGCTAATTGCAACATCGACTTTATCCATCTAGCTAAAGTTGATGAAGATACAGGATTATGAGGAAGAATGTGGGACAAAAACAGTTTGTTATGCTCATCAACAGATCGAAATTCTTTAGTTTTAATTTCATAAAACATTAAACATTCCACTGGACATAAATCCTTATCTTCCCTAAATGCTGCATGATAACTTGTTTTTGGTGTATCTCCTGGTTTAGAGGTCTTTGACAAATCCGAGAGTGAAAATGATACTCCTTCAGGATGAAAAGTACGCCACCTCAAATCTCGTTTAGCTAGGTCAGACGATCTATCTGGTGCTGTTAGACCCAACAGTGTTACTAATTTGAAAGGCCAATTTTTTAGGCTTAAATTTTCATTAGGCCCAAGGGATTTTACGTAGCCCAACACCTGAGAGACTTTCCATGTGTGCGAGTATTTTGGTTGAGGAGGTGGTAAATTAAATATCCCCCTCAATAGTTGGAAAACTGAGGGGTGAAAATCAACTTTCCAGGAATCAATAAGTGGTAACACTGCAGATAAGGCAGAGCGATAAACATTAATTGATTTATATACTTTGCCCTCCTTATATTGTCCTGTAAGAAACTCTAGGATAGATTCTTTTGATGTTGAAAGTGGATTAAATTTTCGTTGATCACACCAGCTAACCCACTTACTCCAGGCAGAGGCATAGGCACTACTGGGGTTTTATCTCCAGGCCGCCAACAAAACGTTTCGAGTTTCTTCTGAAAAGTTTGCTGTTTCATGGGATTTGCCGACAGCTTTCACCCAGCTAATTGAAGATTGCTTAGAGTGTGCGACTGTTGTCCCTTCATCAGAAGTTGAGGAGAGATCGGAAATAGTAGTGGAAGATCCACACACAGTTGCAGTAGCAAGGGGTACCAAGGCTGAGTTGGCCATACCGGTGCTACTAGAACTAATTGATCCACTTTATGGGACCTCACCTGCCGTACACAACGACCTATCAGGGCGAATGGGGGAAATTCGTACCCCTGAACTTCGCTCCAGTTCACGGAAAATGGATCCGTGTAAATTGCCATTGGATCTGGTCCAACTGGTAAATTTGGGAAATTGGTGTGTTAGCGAGTATGCAAAAAGATCTACCTCGAAAGGGCCCCACCTAGTACCTGTTGAGCAGGGCTTGAAAAACCGACAGGTTCAGTTTCCAGTCGCTGGAATCCTGTATCACTCTGGACTCCTGGTCTGCCCTTACATTCAAGTCCCCGCGAGATGTTGAGCTGACACCATCATATCTTTCTGGAAGCACCATTCCCACAGATCTATCGCTAATTTCGCTAAGACCTGCGAATGAGTATCCATCATCTTGTTTATGTAAGCAACTGCTGAAGCATTGTCCATCAGCAGTTTTACTTGAGCACAAGCTCTGGATTTGGTGAATGTTTTGATTGCCAAAGAATCTGCAAGGAGTTCGAGGCAGTTGATGTGAAGTCTCTTTTCTTCGAAGGACCAAGGACCCCCTGTCCTCATCCCTTCGCAATATGCTCTCCACCCCTTCTGAGAGGCATCCGTCTCGATTATAAGCTCGACAGGATCCTGAAACAAAGCCCGGCCGTTCCATGCATGGAGATGGTCTTTTCACCAAAGAATCTCTTCTGTGGCTGCTGGTCTAAAGCAACCTGGGCTTCGTATGTTTGAACGGAGGATAAAGTTGTATTTTTCGCCTTTCAAGATGCCTGTAATGAATAGGAGCAGGGAATATTTCCTGAATGGAGAAGGTTAGGAGGGCCAGGAATTTTGACAGTTCTCGTATAGAAATTGTCGTTTGATCCAACAATTTCTGACACTTTCTGCGGATTTTTCGCAACTTTCCTCCTGGAAGTTGGAGTGTCATGACGTTTGAATCAATCAAAAACCCCAGAAATTCCATCTCTTGGCAAGACAAGAGTTGTGACGTCTGGTAATTTACTATGAAACCTAGCCCCTCTAGGAGATTCAGGGTTGAGGCTGCATGATGTAATGCTAGATTGTGAGATTCGGCCATAATTAGGATATCGTCTAAATATATAATTACGCGAATACCTCTTTGCTTCAATGCCCCTATTACCGGGTTCATAAGCTTGGTAAAAACCCTTGGCGCGGTCGCCAAATCGAAAGGAAGGCATGAGAACTCCAGCATGGTGTCCTTCCAAAGAAATCGCAGATATTTTTGGTGGTTCTTCCAAATTGGCACTGTCAGGTAAGCATCCTTGTGCTCGATTTTCACGAGAAAATCTTCCTTCTTTAATAGATCCCTTAACATGTGGATGCCCTCCATCTTGACATGCTCGTAGCCTAGAAACTGGTTCAGGGATTTTAGATTTACTACTGGACGATTTCCCCCATATTTCTTGGGCACCACAAAGATAGAACTTATAAATCCTGCCTCTAGCTTTGGGGATTGTACTGGATGAATTGCTTGCTTCATCAACAATTCTTTTACCTCTTGCTCCAACACAGTCTCTTGTGTTGAAGAAAGCTTTGGTACATTGGGTAATGACTGTTGCACTGGAGGAGTTACAAGTTCTATCTGCTAACCCTGGATGACCTGCAGGATCCAAGGGTCCTGTGTGATCATTTCCCATGCGGGGGTGAAAAACTTTACGCGTCCCGTTTGGGGTATATTTTGAGTCAAATTGACCTGAAAAAGTTCTGAAAACATACCTTTGGGTGAACAATCTGGTCTGAAATTCTTTACTGGTGGAACAACTTGTAAGTCTGGGGATTTGTAAATCTTGGAGATGAGCCCCGGCCTCGGTTTCTCTTCCCCCTGTTGAACATGGTCCCTCTGGGACTGAATGGGCGAAAGGTCTTGAAGTTGAATCCTTGTCGGCCCCCACGAGGTCTGTGGAATCCCCTGGAGGCCGCCCCACGAAAAAAAGGGGTTGCTTGCTCGAGATACTTTGCCGATAGTCTCTGCAGTCTCAGATCTTGTTTTGAGCCGTTGTTCAAAACCTGATCCAAACAAATTCCGATTTGTTTCAGAGAACTCTTCTTGAGCTAACGACACCATTAGGGGGTTTATTTTCTTCAATACAAGTTCCCGACGATTTGTGGAAATTCGAGCAACTACATCTCCAGTTAACAGCCAGGCATGTTTGAGACAATCCTGGTAGCTACGAACACCAGTAGCATCCATTTCAAGCACCTATCAGATGTCATGGTGCTTTCCATGGATAACAAATTTTCATATGCTGTACACAGAGGACCAAATACATCTAGAATACTATCCTGTAAATCTTTATGCGGTTTAATAGGTGTTGCTACTCCGTGGATGAAAGGTTTTAAAAATTCATCCATCGCTGGCGTGTACGCAGCGTCCACGTTTGGCCTCGGGTACGTTTTGACCAAAGTTTTTTTCTCAAATTTATTTATCCGTTTTACAGCTGTTTCCAGAAACTGCGATTGTCGTGCTAGCTTCCCATTAGAGTTTGGAGGGAGAATGTTCTCTGTTTCTAACTCCTCCAACTCATCATTAACATCATCGTCAAAATTGACATCGTCCAAGTTTCGAACTCACTTGGCTGGCACATGGATATAGTCATCATCATCATCTAGCCGCATTACAGGCGTATGCCCTAGCTTAGTAGCTGCACCCGACCTATCGTATAATACGCTGGGATTTGATTGCTCTTTTGAACCTGTTTGATCGTATGATACTTCGGGAAGAGTCTGATTTTGTGTACCCGCTTGATCTTGAGACACTCCGGGATATTGTACATCTACTTGACCTTGAAGCACGGCAGAGTTTTGCTTTAACAATAGGCATTTCCCCTTATAGCACTAGGCGCGCTAAGCATGACGGTAGGAGTATGCAATTTGCCGTCGAACAAAATGGCTGCCGTATGAGCGATCGATTTCGTGCGAGAGAAAAATCGGCGGATTTTTAACAACATTAAGTGTCCATCAATGTCTGTTTTCTTTGCAAAATTACGAGGAGGTTTGTCACTACAAGTGGACGAAATTTCGTGGCGATCTGGGCGTTAATGGTGATAAAAATCCGTTGAGAAGACGACAAGTTGTGAACATGCTTCGCGTAAATTTGCTCGCGAAAAATTGACCACACGAGTGAGTTCGCTTTTCAACTTGCGATCGGCTAATTTTTTTTTTCAAAATAAGCTTAACTGATAGTGTGTCTTATTTGATCTCTGGGAAATTTTACTACAGTACTTGTACAAATTAAAAGTCGTTTAAGCTTCTTGAAATTGACATATGTCGTAACCATTTTGTTCAAATTTGCCATTGAAGTGCCGTGTCCTTGCTAAATGTTTTGGATTTGTTTTGGCGCGAAAATATACTGAATTTGAATGAGCAACACAAGCTATAGTGACAAAATATAAAGTTAAAAGTGCTTTTCTTGGTTTACTGTTGTTATTTGTCCTCTAGTTGAAGTTTGCTTTGGTTTTCATCCTCCATTGTAATTTAATAAATTGTTCGTGGGTTATAGAATAATATTTAGGTAAATAAATTTCAATTTTTGAACTTATAGCATAAGAAATAAACATTTAGATAGCATATTTTAGGTAAATTCATAAACATTTAGATAGGATATTTTAGGTAAATTCATTTAAATTCAGTTTAAAATTAAATAGATAAATATATTGTTAATTTTTGTAGTCAGAGTATAAATTAAAGTGTCTAGGTGTATATAATTTTTTAAACTATATAATATGGAGAGTGAACCAAGCACTTCGCATGAGACGAATAGTAGTGAATTACCAGTAACAATAAGATGGACAAGCGATTTACATGGCATTCCAGCATTTACATATGAACTGTTAATCAAGCATTTGGGGACTGAAAATTCTGGTACAGGTTCTCAGAAACACAAGAAATTGGGCTATCAAATGTTCAAAGACAAATATGTTGGGCAAGTCCAGGTTAAACCAAATATCACTAAAGGGAACATGTCCTGCTTCTTAGTTAAAGGCACTGTTAATGCTGCAATGAAAAGCAACACATACACTGTTTATGTCCATTTAAATGAAGCAAATGGGGAGGTTGTGTATAGCAACTGTACGTGTACAGCAGGCAAAGGTGGTAAATGTAAATGCATCTCAATATAAATAATTCTAGTGTTTGGGATAAAATATTTGAAAGATTATCTTCCACTACAGCTAAAGAATTTGTAACAAATTGTGATGCTATCAACAGCTTAAGCTCCTTAGTTAAAATTACACATGCAGAAGTGCTTCAAATTGAGCGAAACACTAGAGAACAGTCCTCAAGTGATACCTGGTTTGATCAACGGCAAAAAAGGCTCACATCTTCAAATTTTGGAGCGGTTGTTAAGCGTAGAAAACAAATATACCCTAAGTCACTATTAACAACTATTCGCAAATCAAAGCAGTCCACCTGTCCCAAACCTTGTCAGTGGGAATACGATAAGGAAGTGAAAGCAATTCAAGAGTACTACATATTGAAAAGAAGACATGGGAAAAATGTTGACATTATGCAAGTTGTGGGTTGGTTGTGAATTTGAAGTTTCCATGGTTAGGTGCTAGTCCTGATTTTTTAGTGTTTGACAGCACAGAAGCAGCATCACTTAGCATCGAAGAAGTCAAATGCCCATTCTCAAAAAAGAACTTAAGCATTGATGATGCTTGCAATGATAAAAACTTCTTTTTAGAAAAATTGAATGGAAAGGTCACATTAAAGAAAAGCAACAATTATTTTTATCAAATTCGATGGTGTATGGCCACACTTGGTGTTACCTGGTGTGATTTTGTTGTTTTCACAAATATTGACTTGCATGTTGAGAGAATTTGCTTTGATAATGAATTCTGGCAAAAAGTTTTTCCAGAGCAAATCAGTTTTTACTCTGAATACATGTTACCAGAATTGTAATACAGAATAAACAATATAATTATGTTATACGATGGCCGAGAAGGGCCATGACTGTAAACACTCGCCGTTTTTTTACCATTACACTCGTCGTTTTTTCCCTTCAAAATTACACTCGCCGTTTTTTCTTCAGAATTACACGCGACGTTTTTTTTCAGTTATGATGCAATAATTACACGCGACGTTTTTTCAATGCAATATTACACGCGACTTTTTTTCAATGCAATAATTACACGCGACGTTTTTTCAATGCAATAATTACACGCGACGTTTTTTCCAAAAATTACACTCGCCGTTTTTTTAGAGTTACGTTTTAAACTGAAGGTTTCACTTCGGACGAAGATGGGAGCAATCATTTAAGGTTATGTGTGTTTCATCAAAACTAAAAATCATGTAAATACATGAGTACAAAATTTCACTTTTCAGTCAGTCAGTTAATTATGAATATATACTGTAATGCATTGTTTTCTTTTGTGTTTCCCAAACTATATAAACAAAAGCTTTGTGTGTTTTGAAAACAATGCATTAATCATTGATTCATAACCGACTGAAAGTGAAATTTCATGGCCAGAAATCACGGACATGATTATTCTACCTTACTAACTTTGCATATCCGATTTAATACATAACCCGTTGAAATATGGGTTCGATAGTAAACAGTTGATTCTATTACGCGATGCTTCAAATCGCAAAATCAGAGCCTTATTGGTATGAGTCGTTTGCAGTTTGCCTCGATTGCTGGTTGCAGAACACGGTATATCGTGGAGTGTTTGCCTGGTGTAAGTTACTTCCTATTCTGCATTTTCGTTTGTTTCTAAGGGCTATAGACAGTGTGGTATCCTTATATATAAAATATAAATAGACAAATTGCGTACAAACTAACCTCTGTACAAAAACTGAAAATGCAGAATGGTCACTAACTAAAACCAAGTGGCAAAATTACGCTAAATACTTCGACGTACAGACTTGATTTATAGCCAGCGACTGAAACAAGCTACAAACGACCTACCATATTCTCGGACTTTGGGATTTACAGCATCGCGTAATCAATAATTTACTGTTTACTGCAGAAGCCATATTTCAGCGTGATATGCAAATTTGATGTCTGGCCACATGTGTACTGTATTTACATGAGTTTTAGTTTTGATGAAACACACATAACCTTAAATGATTGCTCCCATCTTCGTCCGAAGTGAAACCCTCAGTTTAAAACGTAACTCTACAAAAACGGCGAGTGTAATTTTTGGGAAAAACGTCGCGTGTAATTATTGCATTGAAAAAACGTCGCGTGTAACATTGCATTGAAAAAACGTCGCGTGTAATTATTGCATCATAACTGAAAAAAACGTCGCGTGTAATGCTGAAGAAAAAAACGGCGAGTTTAATTTTGAAGGGAAAAAAACGACGAGTGTAATGGTAAAAAAACGGCGAGTGTTTACAGTCATGGCCCTTCTCGGCCATCGTAATGTTAACAAGGTGCAATTACGATTTACTAAAGGTCACCTATAACTCAACAGTTTAAACTTGTTTTTCCCTCATGAAAAGTGGTAAAAATAGTGTTAAATAGGAGCAAACATTCCAAATGTGTTCTAAATTCTCAGCCAATGTCAGGGGAACTACAGTACCTGATGCAAAATTCTATAAGTTTTTATTCTTGCAATTGCACGCTGAACATGTACACGGACTGAGGCAATTTTTCGTGTTTTCACCTCATCCTCTGCTGATAGCTGAGGCTGTCCATTTAAAAAGGGTGGAATGTTTAAAGACACTCCATTTGGCATGTCAGCCTCAATATTGAATCCCCTGTCTGCCATCAATTCATCTCCTGGTTCAAGAAGCTTTAGTATGCCATAGTCATGTGTAATCTTCTTATCACTAGTTCGGCCTGCATACAGACTAGAGATAAAACTAGGGTATCCATTGGGTGATATTCCAACTAAGCCCTTTGCTGTATTGTGGTTTTTGTAGCTTGAGAATGTGATGGACTGACTTCTGCATGATGATGGCATCTCAATGAAAATTTCAGTGCAGTCAATTATTACTCTAGTTTTCAGATATGTTAGTTTAAAACAGCCAGGCATGTTATAATCAACAAAATTCCGACTAGGCCAAATTGGTAGAGCACGAAGGCGTTGGTATAAGAATACACTCCATGTCTTAAAAATTCTAGAGACTTGTGTTGTCGAAATACTAAAGCAATGTGCAATATCTTGTACAAGTTACCCAAATCGTAATCTTATGAGTACAAGAAATAATTCTTGTTCTGGAGACATAGATCTTGGTTTGCCGCATTTAGTTTGGCTATCTGAGGTTATAGGAGCAGTATTTGAACCATGGTATAGAAGATGTTCACAGGCTGGGAAAAGGTATATAGTTGTAAAATGCTTTGAAACAAGAATAATTTGGAAAGCCAGTGTAAAACTTAAAATCACTGTCACTGTTAATAAATCTCTCCAAATGAAATACCCCACACTTTAATTTGGCAACATCTTCATCATATTTTGTACTCAAAGCCATATATTTTGTGCCTGCAGTGATGATATTGTATTCTCAAGATCCTGAATTGTATTTTTAGAGTTGTCATCTTTAGTCGAGCTATCATCAATGACAGAGCTATCTTGACTTGTATTTTCCAATGTATATTGTTCTGCAATAACTGGCTTTTTATTGTCCATTGTCCGAGCAGTGGGGTTTTTCTAGGTTTTCTTGTTGTATCAGTGCAAAAATTGTTGGAATGTTGTTGCTGTATGTTTTTGCTCCACCCACAAAATGTGTAGAGCATACCCTGTGACTGGGACCAGGGTCCCTTATACCTTTCCTTTTCAACAAACGAACCCACTTTTTCCTCAACTCTGGATTTTTCGGTATTTTATGAAATGACATCTCAGGAGTTTTTCTATTATTGTTCTCACATTGTGGTATACAGCAGAATTGATTCATATTCTGGTGATTTCAACAGATTCAGTACTATTCGTCTCATGCGAAGTGCTTGGTTCACTCTCCATATTATATAGTTTAAAAAATTATATACACCTAGACACTTATACTCTTTATATACACCTAGACACTTATACTTATACTTTATATTCACCTAGACATTTATACTCTGACTACAAAAATTTACAATATATTTATCTTTTTAATTTTAAACTGAATTTAAATCAATTTACCTAAATTAACCTATCTAAATGTTTATGAATTTACCTAAAATATGCTATCTAAATGCTTATTTCCTATGCTATAAGTTCAAAAATTGAAATTTATTTACCTAAATATTATTCTATAACCCACGAACAATTTATTAAATTACAATGGAGGATGAAAACCAAAGCAAACTTCAACTAGAGGACAAATAACAACAGTGAACCAAGAAAAGCACTTTCAACTTTATATTTTGTCACTATAGCTTGTGTTGCTCATTCAAATTCAGTATATTTTCGCGCCAAAACAAATCCAAAACATTTGGCAAGGCCACGGCACTTCAATGGCAAATTTGAACAAGATGGTTACGACATATGTCAAATTCAGGAAGCTTAAAACGACTTTTAATTTGTACAAGTACTGTAGTAAAATATCCCAGAGATCAAATAAGACACAGTATCAGTTAAGCTTATTTTGTTAAAAAAAATTAGCCGATCGCAAGTTGAAAAGGGAACTCACCTGTTTTAGTTCGTGTGGTCAATTTTTCGCGAGCAAATTTACGCGAAGCATGTTCACAACTTCTCGTCTACTCAACGGATTTTTATCACCATTAACGCCCAGATCGCCACGAAATTTCTTCCACTTGTAGTGACAAACCTCCTCGTAATTTTGCAAAGACAACAGACATTGATGGACACTTAATGTTGTTAAAAATCCGCCGATTCTTCTCTCGCCCGAAATCGATCTCTCATACGGCAGCCATTTCGTTCGAAAGCAAATTGCATACTCCAACCGTCATGCTTAGCGCGCCAAGTGCTATAAGGGGAAAGGCTTATTGCGGAAGAAAGTTTCGCAGAAAGTTCCTGGTCCACTATAGTACGATCGAACTTGTTAGCTATATAACACAGCCGACCTGGGACTTGCGTAAGGTCTCTACTCTAAACACGACTATGCCCGATATATATAGTAGGCCTAAAACTAAAAGTATAGTACACATATACGAAACATACATTTTAGACCTGCCGTGCTTCACACGCAATAGTCCCCGAGACTGATCTCAAAAATATGGCGGACTATCACGAATAGCGGACACTGATTGGTCCAATTTAAAGTTTGCATTATAACGACTGCATGACGACAGCGAAATAGCAAACATTTCTTGAGTTGATTTTATGATTGATAAATTTCTTGCAAATATATTTCATTTTTGCTCGCATTTTTGCAAGATTTTGTAAATTTCAAAAGCTCTCTGAGAAAGGAACTGCGAAAGAATCGGCTAAAAGAAGGGAGCCGACGTTAACGAAGGTAAGTTTGTTTTAAATATTGATTTTATAATGGATTTAAAACCCGACGGCCTTTGCGTATATGAAACAATTAAACAAGACAGCATATAATTTCAGTGTATCTTTAATATTGATTCCCTTTTTTATGATATTGAATTTTTTAAATAAATAAGAAAGCAAAGTTATTTGCAAGCGAGAATTTTAAATCATTTTATTGCAAACTCAAAGTTTAATCGATAAAAGGCAGTTTAGTTTTATATTAAAGAACACTAATGACTTTAAAATGCTTTGCGAAGCGTTTGTGGTTGAATTTTACCTTAAATCGAGGCTTATATTACGTATAATAACATACCTAACATATATATGTTGGGAAATTAACAATTTTGTGATTAAAAGTGATTTTTATAGGCAATTTCTTACTTGTAAGAATATTCTTAAAAAATTATCGTATTACCATGACAACTTAGATACTTCATGTTCGGAAAATACAATGGTTTTGTCAGCAAGGCGAGGGTTTCTGCATGCATGTATTTTCTAGTATAGAGGTAATTACCGATGCGTACATTAAGCATTTAATGATGGACCGATTTTCGACAGAAATGCGTCCACAATATTAAACAAGTCATACTCAGCCATAGGCTATAATTGAGACAATAGCACTCGCGAAAGGTTCAATTAACACAGAAGTAGTGTGTATATGCGGGTTCTGAGCACTTTTTCAATTGCGCCTCGAATTTCATCCGAATTTCCGCCCCACCCACTTTCCGAATTTCATCCGGATCTTCGACCCACCCAATTCGCAGGAATCTCATGGGATTCCCCCAAAATTCCGCCTAATTCCTTCCGGATCGATCGATGGCTCAATGTTTCCGTTAACTTTAGAAGGCGTGCATTCTTTAGCTGCTGAGGGCTTACGTTTTAAATTGTTATCCATGTCGCAGACAACTGCCGGCTGATAGGTTAACGAGGGACTGCAAAATACAGTTTCGCTCGAGCCCTCCTTGGGTACACATACTTGGTGGTTATTTACTGGGAGGCTGTTAGTAGAACCATTAGTTGCACTAGGGGCTTCGTTTGAGCCAGTTGAGGGCAGGTAATATCGTGGGGTTCTGCTAATAACATCTTTGATTTTAGAGTTTTTAATAACATCATTAGATTTATTCCTATAGGAAACACTTTTTCTTCAATTTCCGCCAGGCGTGACTTTAGATTTGAATTTTCACTGGTCAATTTACATATATCCTGTTTACATCTGTCAATGGTTTCCCTCTGCACCGAAAGTTCGAAAATCAAGGCTTTGACCTTAGAGTCAAACTCTTTTTGAAAAAGCCAAACAGTTTCTCTATAGCAGGCGAGTTGTCACCAACACTCGAGCGAGACGGGGTAGAACAATAAAAAATTCGTGTAGACGATAAATTGACATTATTATTCAGCAGCAATATTTTTTGATATGAAAAGTCGATAAAATCTTGTAGATCTTTAAGGGTTGAGCAATCTGATATTGTTTGTAACCTCGCTTTTAGATCTAATATTGTCGTTAATCATAGATATTTTAGCTGTTTTGGCCACGGTTCGACTCGCACATAACAGGTTATCGTTGTTTGAAGCACAAGGGATAGATTAATGATTAACTATACTCTCCGTAAACAAGTCAGAACTCTTACTAGATTGATTTAATATAACCTCTTTCAAGCGGTTACCTTCTTGGCCTTGAAATAATAAAGATTTCTTGTTGGTGTACCATGTAATAGTTATTTTCTCGTTTCGAAATGCCTTTGCGGTGCCTCTCGGCGAACTCCATTTCCCATCAATACCAAACAGATCAACTATCAAACATTTCAGTTCATCAAAATTTCCTAGCCACTTAAGAGCGGTTGTCTGTAATAGTCAGGGAAGACGTGTAAAATGAAAAAAATCAAAATCTTTCTGTAGGAAAGGGATAAAATGTAGGCCTATATGAAGTATTAATGTTGTGAAAGTTTTATTTCGATCGGATAAATATTGAAGGAGGGAGACGTCGAAATTGGTTTTCCCAGGCCACTTTCGATTTTTAGAGGTCATTTTACGGCACTACCAAAATCGCTCTATTTTGCGCGTTAATGGGAATATTTCACTAAACATGATTTCGTTTTATAAATTAGAGATATTTATTGATTAGCAGACGAAATTTAGAAACATTTCTGTAAAAAGTGAATATTTTACAGATTTTCTTAATGTTTTTTATTTTCGAACCTCTTTATTATATGCCATATTAGGCCGCGAATATCTCCATTGTTACATCGATTCCGACAAAAAATTCATAACCAGATTAAAGAAATATGTTTTCCCTTGCTATTAATTAATCAAATAAAATTTTTGGGCAACTTAGAATTGAATTTTTAACGAATTTTTTCGTAACCCCTATTTGACCCGAATAACCGTATGTTATGTAATCAACGTCGAGTCATGTAGTTCTATAAATAACCAAAGAGCTCGTCTATAGCGTTTACTTCTTCGAGTAAACAAGCCTATGCCTATAAAACTACCTTAGCTAAAGTTGTACGATTGGCAGCCAGCATTTAGGTCTAAATCACACTGTTTACAGTCGCTTATTGTTCAGGTAATGCCTGTAATATATTGTATAGCCGGCGCCGCTGATTTGGCCGCGGTTTGGTCCCAATTATATTTTATCGGGAATATGCCGCGATAAGTATAGCAAGCTAAGTGAACTTTCTCTCCCCTTCCCACAAACATTTGTTCTTTCACGACTCGTCGTGCTTATAACTGTTCGAACATAAATAGTGCACGCGCTTTTTGTCAAAAACATCTGTCAGTTTACGTTGAATATGTAATTCGTTTACTTACAGTAATTAATTTAATTAATATTAAAGCTGGATTCTTTCACCGTGATGTCATGCCAAAAGGTGTCTTTTCTATTTTTAAAAAAGACCCTCTGTTCATTTATGATTTGGTAATATTTACTACAGTTGTATGTCTTGTATATTTGATTATTTTGTTGTTGCTCAATAACTTTAGTCAAACTTCAGACCAAACTTCTACGCACTGTTACTTATTTAGTAGTTTTAACTGGCCATCACTTCAGTTTAAAACAGCAAGAAGATAAAGACAACATGTACGTGTGAGTTATCCATGAAATAAATAGTTGGTTTACAAAATGAATTCCGTCTTCGTGGATAAAATTAATGAGTTATAAATAATCTCTCCTGTATGTGTTAAGCTACATGTAGGGATTTCCCCCGGTATATTTCTTCTCTTTTGTATGGCTGTTTGTGGTTACGCGTTATCTGACATATACTTTTGGTCCAATTTCAATTACAGTTATCCAACCATTTCTGGATGATACATCTAGAACACTCAGGCAGTTCTCAGGCCAAAAAAGTCAACTTGAAAGGGGGCCCAACTTTCACAGAGGGGGCCCCGGAATGCTGGAATTGCGCAACGTGTTCTGAAATTGAGGAAGAAAAAGATGTGAAAAGTATTTTGAACCCCCCATTATCGCAAAAATAATTTTTGGAACTTTTTTTTCAAAAAAACGTCGCCCCACCCACCCACCCCCCCTTTACATTTTACTGTAACATTTTTGCTTACCAGAAAACATTTTGAGGGGGGCCCGTAAAAGGAAGGGGGCCGAATTTTTTAGTTATATAATAGTCTAATTATATAAATTAATTTTGCGATAACGGGGGTGGGGGGGGGTCTAAAATACTTTTCAGACTTTTTTCGACCTCAATTTTCAGAATATTCCTTAATATTTAACACGTTGCACAATTCCACCATTCCGGGCCACCCTCTGGGAAAGTTGGCCTGCCTTTCTTGACTTTTCTTTCGCCTGAGTACTGCCTGTTGTAGATGTATCATCCAGAAATGGTTGGATAAATTTAATTGCAATTGGATCAAAAGTATATGTCAGACAGAAAATAATGAACTAATCGGCTCGTGCAGGTGGTACCCGTACACGTTGTCTTTATCTTCTTGCTGTTTTAAAAGTGATGGGCAGTTAATTAAACTACTAAATAAGCAACAGCGCAGAAGTTTGGTCTGAAGTTTGACTGTTTTGTCAGAACAAATTCAAACTTATTGAGCACTAACAAAATAATCAAATGTACAACTGTAATTAATATTACCAAATCACAAATCAATATATAGAGCCGGGATCTTTTTTAATTAAAGGACATTTTAACAAATGAAAAAGACACCTTTTGGCATGATATCACGGTGAAAGAATCCAGCTTTAATATTAATTAAATTAAAACTCTTTGCGAGGTCGTCCTCGAGAGCAGTTGACGGGGCTAGAAATTTCATATCTTCGGATCAGTGCATGTTATGCCTATGAAGACAGAAATACCACCATTCGATTCAGAAATAAAAGATCAACTAATTCCAAACCATAGTTATAGTCATTATTAACATTGTAGCGATTTATGGGAGTTTGAAAGTCAAATGCGATCGTATACTGTACTATCAAATAGTTACTTCGAGCCTCGAGCTCACAGCCGGACAAGAAATGGAAATACCGTGATAAAAGATGCAAATTTGAAGATACAGGCTTGCAAATAACACTCTAAATAGTGTTTTTAATGGGGATTCGAACAAGACTATTACAAGGACGATATGTTTGAAGGGGTCGAAGTTATTCGCGGCGAAAGGTATGGCTAGTCTATATTTTTGTTCAGACAATCGCGTGAGCTACCCAACCGGAAATACGACTAAAAAACGTCAAAACGATGCGACGTTTACATCGTATGACCTTGCAAATGGCCTATGTTTTTTTACAAAAAGCGTGTGCACTATTTATGTGGGAACACGAGTTTATGGGAGGGGGAGAGAAAATATACTCGCTATACTTATCGCGTCATATCCCTGATAAAATATAATTGAAACCAAATCTGCCAAATCAGCGGCACCGGCTATCGGGCATTACCTGAACAAGAAGCGACTGTAAACAGTGTGATTTAGACCTAAATGCTTTCAGCCAATCGCACAGCTTTAGCAAAGGTAGTTTTATAGGCCTAGGCTTGTTTACTCGAAGAATTAAACGCTTTTGACGAGCTCTTTGGTTATTTATTGAACTACATGACTCGACGCTGATTATATTAACATACGGTTATTCCGGTCAAATAGGGGTTACGAAAAAAAATTCAATTCTAAGTTGCCCATAAATTTTATTTGATTAATTAATAGCAAGGAAAAACATATTTCTTTGATCTGGTTATGAATTTTTTGTCTGAATCGATGTAACAATGGAGATATTCGCTGCCTAATATGGCATATAATAAAGAGGTTCGAAAATAAAAAAAAACATTAAGAAAATCGGTAAAATATTCAATTTTTATAGAAATGTCTCTAAATTTCGTCTGCTAATCAATAAATATCTCTAATTTATAAAACGAAATCATGTTTTGTCAAATATTCTCATTAACGTGCAAAATAGAGCGATTTTGGTAGTGCCGTAAAATGACCTCTAAAAATCGAAAGTGGCCTGGGAAAACCAATTTCGACGTCTCTCTCCTTCAATATTTATCCGATCGAAATAAAACTTTCACAACATTAATACTTCATATAGGCCTATATTCTGACAAAGTTTGAACGAGTTTGAATTTTCTCATTTTACACGTCTTACCTGACTATTACAGACAACCGCTCTTAATTTTCTTGTCAGGTTGAACTTGGAAGTATTCTTTATACTTTAACAACTTACCATAGGTGATATTATTAGTTTCGCTGGCACAAACGCTGAGTATTTCACAAGCATCAATAATGGCCGCCATTGAATTAAGCGGTTAACCACTTGTTTAGACACCTTGCCTTCTCCTGTCAAGCTTTTGTTAATAACATTCAGCATCATGATAAAATGAAGCCGTATTAATTAAATATAGTAAGAAAAATACATATAAGGTTTATATATATATTACGGCAGCAAATTATTGTAATTTGAAAGGAATAGCGCCCCCGTTCCCCCAGTTCAATGTTGGGCCAACAAAAAATCTGATGTCTGGATGCGCGGCGCCAACATTGAAACGGGTAGGGGGAGGGAGGGTGGAAAAAATGTATGAGGAAATGGTGTATTACAACCGAATGCATGTGAAAACTAGATTGTCCCAATCTATATTGTCAAAGATTGTAGATCAGGGCAAGGGGCGCCATTGTCTTTTCGCCGTCCGTGTTTTACTACGTCGGAAATCAAACCCGACGAAGCATATTCCAATGTCTGAGCCAATATTACCCAAGACAGTGTAGAAACAAGACCAAAATGTTGCATCCTAACAATATTGGATAATGCTGGACCAAAATGTTGACTTCGTATGCGAACGAGCTATTTATATTATATTACATATAATTTGAGCTATATGGTGAAAAGGACAAGGCCTCTTTTAGAAAAAATGTGAATTCCAATGTTGGACGGTTGAAACATTATTACTGCTATCATTATTTTCTGTTTTAGAGGTTGTGTGAAAATTGACATCGAGCTAGATTCGATTGAAGTTGACGAATGTGATGCGCCACAAACAATCCCACCAGAGCCGACTCTATTTCAATTTTATGGCGCCCATTTATGTCGAAATGATACAACAAAGGTACAGTAATTGGCGCGACATTTGCAGTAAGTTGTAAACTTAATTACAGTATCTATTTACTGCAGCTACAGTAGCGCTGGAAAGTTAGGAGTGTACTATGTACATTAACTCACAAGGTCACTACTAAATCTATTAAAATATTAGTAGTATAGGAACTAGCGTGTCTAGACCACTAGCTTTTGCGACCATTTTTCTGTGAACGGAAATCCGTCTGGCTCAATCTGAATTTTAAATTATAAATTTATTTTCTAGACCATATTGGTTTCTTAAGCGCTAGATTTTCTAACAAAATTAAAACGATTCACTTTTCTCAAATCTTCAAATTTCAACTCCACCAATTTCATTCAATTCCTCTATTCCAAAGCCTATTCAACATCTTTTATTTCACTCCTGAGGATACTTAAGGGGCCGTAACTTTTTGGTTCAAATACGGTATTTGAAGTATCTTCTTTATCTTGTGTGCTTACTTCAACGTTAATATTGTTTGATACAGAAAAATTTATATCACCAACCCCCTTTCCCTTATTAGATCTCTTGCGGCAGCCACAAATTTTACCCAAGCAGGTAAAACATGACCTCCATTTTGACATGGTACTTTATAGTACAACATATGTTAAGCACCTGACCCTGAATATCGGAGTGACCAACAAAAAGACAAGTCCATACTCGATCCAGTAGGCATTGAGTGTTCAGGTTTAACTATAATACACCAGGCTAGCGTATTATCTACCAGCTCAACCTGATTTCCTAAATAGAACATACTATTACCCTTGAAGACATAGCAAGCTGTACTTCCACCTGTAGTTGTGTAAGTTCCATTAAACCAAGTGTGTGACAGTCTTCTTAAGTCTATTGTTCTCAGAGCGATTTCCTTCTTAACCTGTGTATATTTTCCATTAGATTGTTTTTCCCATACAGTAGCCCACAGGATTAGAGCTAGGGGTATATTTAGAACAGTTGAAATTCTTGGGTAATCTGATTTAATAGTAATTGACTCAAGGTTGAGGTCTGTCATCTTGTACAAGTCCTGAGGAAGGTTTAAGGAAATTTCTTTCTACCCACTGCTTGTTAACTGCATCCTTATCATTTACCGGATCCTTTAGATCAAGAATACCACTTGAATCTCCCATATCCAAATCTCCCTTTACCAGTCCACCTCTACTACTCATGAACTCATCAGTTGCCCATTTCTTATTTACAGCAGAACCGTCAGTTGTAGGATTACCTACCCTTGTTAACTCATAATCGTTAACATCAAGATTGCCCGATAAAACACCACCACCACGCTTCAGAAACTGAGAGCACCAGGAGCTCATAGAACTATAGGAAACTGCAGCAGAGTCCCCAGCTGAGCCACTACTGAGACCTGTAATACTATAACCACCCATGTCAATATTACCTGTCATACTGAAGCCGCTACTGCTAATTGAGCTTCCACTGACGTGATCCGTGACCCATTTTTTAGACACAGCAGAATTATCGGTTGTAGGAGCACCTAATTTTATTATCTCGTAATTTCCCATGTCAAGGTCATCAGAT
>CACRXK020001889.1:0-48471 GCA_902702795.2 Paramuricea clavata | reverse complement strand
ACAAGCAGCAATAACAGACCTGTGTCATGATCAAGAGAAAGGTAACAAAAACACCAGAAAGAAAGGTCAAGTGCCATCATCATTCAAAATCGCGTGGACTGAGATACATCAGACTGTGTTAGAGAAACTCATTGACCACCTGATAACACCTCCGGTTATGGCATATCCAGATTATCAAAAACCCTACATCGTGCACACTGATGCCTCGAAAGACGGTCTAGGTGCTGTCTTGTACCAGGAACAGGAAGAGACAATGCAAGTCATTGCGTACGCCTCTCGGAGTCTGACGAATGCAGAAAAGAACTATCACCTCCACGCAGGAAAATTAGAATTTCTGGCACTCAAATGGGCAATCACCGACCACTTCCGTGATTATTTATATTACGCGCCTGAATTTACGGTTTATACCGATAACAATCCATTAACATACGTTTTAACATCTGTACGACTTAATGCCACAGGCTTAAGATGGATTGGAGAACTGGCCGACTTTAAGTTCAACATCCGTTATCGTCCAGGAAAACTCAATGGAGACGCCGATGCATTGTCCAGAATGCCTATGAATATTGACGATTATATGAAAACATGCAGTGAAGAGGTTAATCGCGACGCCTTCCAAGCGACTGTTTGTGGAGCAAAAGTACAGGTCGAACAGTTTCAAACACCTTTGCTCTTTCCTCCTGAGATTACTCGAGCGGATGTTAGTTTAAACCAAGCATCTATAAATTTGAAGACAGCACAGAATGACGACGCAGATATTGACCGCGTCATAACACTTAAAATAGCGAACACGTATTTGTCTCCTCATGAAAGAAAGCAGGAAAGCCACACTGTACAGCAGCTGTTAAGAGAATGGAATAAGTTAAAAGTGGGGACTGATGGAGTTCTGTACCAACTAGCAGGAACAGTCCGTCAAGTTGTACTACCTAGACGTCTACGTCAACAAGTTTATAAAGAGTTGCATGAAGAGATGGGTCATTTGGGTTCTGAACGCGTCATTGACTTGGCTTGAGAACGATTTTTTTGGCCTCACATGAAACAAGATATAACTCACTACGTCACGAAAGTCTGTCATTGCTTAAAGAGTCGGAAACCCGTAAGAAACCAACGTGAACCATTACATCCAATCGTAACCACCGCACCCTTCCAAATGGTCTCTATCGACTACCTTCACCTCGAAACAAGCGTAGGAGGCTATCAATACATCCTGGTTGTTATGGACCACTTTACGAGGTATGCTCAAGCTTACGCGACTCGTGACAAATCAGCCACGACCGCTGCAGACAAACTCTATAACGACTTTATCTTGCGCTATGGCTTCCCTGAGAGGATACACCAC
This sequence comes from Paramuricea clavata, assembly GCA_902702795.2. Lineage (NCBI taxonomy): Eukaryota > Metazoa > Cnidaria > Anthozoa > Malacalcyonacea > Plexauridae > Paramuricea > Paramuricea clavata. The sequence goes on along the minus strand of CACRXK020001889.1, from coordinate 47,132 downwards.
GACCAAGGTGCTGAGTTCGAGAATAAACTTTTCTTTAACCTGGAAAAAGTAAGCGGAATTAAACACTCTCGGACAACCCCTTATCACCTCGAAGGTAATGGGCAAGTTGAACGATTTAATAGAACGCTCTTGTCAATGCTTCGGTCCTTGCCAGAAAAATACAAAAGTCGTTGGCGTGATCATCTCCAGAACGTCGTACATGCATTCAATTGTACCAGAAATGACGCGACAGGATACTCCCCATTCCTCCTACTCTTTGGCAGACCCCCGCGATTGCCAATTGACCTTATGTACGGTCTGAAACCCCCACCTGGCCATAGCACTTATCCTGAATATGTCAAGAAATGGCGAGAATCAATGTCCGAAGCATACCAACTTGCATCTGAAAAGGCAGAAAAGAACGCTACAAGTGGGAAAGTGCAATATGACAAGAAAGCTAAGAGTACGAGTCTACAACCCGGTGATCGTGTGTTAATACGAAATGTGAAAGAAAGGGGTGGTCCCGGCAAGTTACGGTCGTATTGGGAAGACAAAGTTTACAAAATCGTGCGTCAGAAATCAAATGAGATTCCCGTGTATGAAGTCATTCCTGAGAGTGGCGGGGAGAAGACAAGAGTACTGCATAGAAACATGCTATTCCCATGTACGTATCTTCCTGTGGAGAATCCTAATGTGAAACCAGCTCAGTTAAAAAAGAAAAAGAAGAGTGAGAAGGAGAAACAGGTCACACAAGATTATCTGACAGATAGTGAAGACGAGTTCGAGATTGCTACGTTTGCACCTGAATTAACGCGGACAGACCCAGAGGATGAATTTGTGCCAGTGTCAGTTGAAAATGAAGCCCAGCGGAGTGTTGAGGAAGCTGTACAAGAAGGTGCCACACCAGAAGAACCAGCTCAAGAGAGTCAAGCGGCGACTGGTACCACGGTAGCAGCGGAGGCTGAGACACAAGTTGATTCACACCCAGTTAGTTCACAACGAGTACGACGACCACCAACCAGACTGGGATATGGCAATTTGGGCCAACCAACGGAACATTGGACCAGTATTAACGCGGTACATGCACCTGCCACAAACAACATGTATCTACACCAATACCCTGTGCTCCCGACACCTCCAATACCGTTCTTTCCCCCAATACTTCCTATGTCATTACCTGTATTTCCATTATATTGGTCAAGTTGGCAAGGACCAATTATGCCATCAAACATATGGTGTTAGACACTGATATCAAGAGTCACGAAATCAGAAAACGAAAATTGTTGAAATTGCCATCATGTTGCGAATAATGACTGTTAGAAAACAGAAACAATAAAACTTTACAAGAGTTAAATTTCCAGGAAAAGTTCCTGACCAACAAGAAGTGAAAGCGGGGCCCGAAAAGATAAAGAAACACTTAGTTTAGATTACTGTCTACGTTCAATATTTGTGAGTCTGATCAACTCACACAGTTGACCAAGAAGTAGCCAAGATGAGTACAGACTATAGCGTTAAATGTTGGGCTATATAAAAGATAATAAGGACAGCTTAAATTATAGGAGGGGTGAGTGTAGGATGCCCATTAGCAATACGTCATGTAACATTAGTTAAATAGGAACTATTGCATCATGCAGTTGTGACAGTTACCATAGTAACGAGAAAGGACAGACAAACAGATTTTCAAGATGGCGATTAGTCAACCACGTTGTTATTAATGTTCGCATTGTTTTACAAAATAAATTGTGCTTTCTACTGTTTTAATACTTGAATTATGGAATAGATCGAGAATTTAGTGAGCGGGCAACACAAGTGCCCGAATACATTATTTATTTTCTGTAAATAGTCTAGGACCTGTATATGAGTTTGTATGCATTTCATTTAGGACAGATAATCTCAACTGTTTTAGGGCAAGTTGACCATGACGGTCAACATGGTAACGCTGCCCGAACCCCAATCCGGGACGAAACGTCCGAAACTGACCACACCCAAAAACGACGCTTTCGCCATGCTGCTATCTACTAAACCATAAAAGCTTTGGCTATTCTGAGGTGCTTATATGGTTCAGAGATGGTACTTTTGGGGGTGATCATTGGTAAGTGTGAAATGCCTAGCACTAATATTTCACATGAAAATGACCATGCAATAATCATAGTTAAACGTCAATTTGTGGCTTGCAAATTCAGATAAACAGCAGTGGACTTACATTACCTTTTTCCCTAAATCTTTTTGATAGAAACATAAATAGTACTTATTTAAATATATTATCACTGGTTTGGTGTAAAATAGTTAATATTTTCTGACCGAAATAATAATTTGAAATGTGCCTACCTCCTGCAAATGGACGTATTTGGCCAAGTTCTCCACTTTACTCCGCTATTTATCGGCGATCTCGTCGATATCCTACAAAAAATGTAAATCATCTCAGACATAATGGTATCAAGAACATTTTAAACAAGTTTCAACTTGGTTTCAAGTAGATCATACCTGTTTAACCATCGACAAGGTAAATCCACAACTTTGTCCAAATTCGGCGCCATTTTGTCATCCCATGTCGCTTGTTAACAATTCAGCATTATTACTCTTCCATCCAAGCCATTTCCATTCCACTAATAATAAATTTAACCCTTTATACCAGGAGGTAACTAAAAAATCTAAACAAAACATAAGAAATTCGCCATTTTATCACCCTGTAAAATTTCGCTCACGAGTCTTTCAAAACATTCCGTACAAATATCGCGTGACAAAGTAACAGGGACGTGACAGGAGGGGGTGAATTATTTCACGAAGATAGAAGAAGGCCGCGTGAAATAGACTAAAAGTTAAATACAATCATGCAAATGTTTGTTTTATTTCTTGTAGTGACAAATATATACATTTATTATTTATTAATATGAAAAAGTCATGCAAATTAAATGTTGATTGTTGGTTTTACCATACTGTATGGGCTTTCATTTTTCAAGTCTCTACCCCCCCTGCAAGTCCCTGTTGCTAAACCACGCGAGATTTGTACGGAATGTTTTGAAAGACTCGTGAGCGAAATTTTACAGGGTGATAAAATGGCGAATTTCTTATATTTTGTTTAGATTTTTTAGTTTCCTCCTGTTATAAAGGGTTAAATTTATTATTAGTGGAATGGAAATGGCTTGGATGGAAGAGTAATAATGCTGAATTGTTATCAAGCGACATGGGATGACAAAATGGCGCCGAATTTGGACAAAGTTGTTGATTTACCTTGTCGATGGTTAAACAGGTATGATCTACTTGAAACCAAGTTGAAACTTGTTTAAAATGTTCTTGATACCATTGTCTGAGATGATTTACATTTTTTGTAGGATGTCGACGAGATCGCCGATAAACAGCGGAGTAAAGTGGAGAACTTGGCCAAATACGTCCATTTGCAGGAGGTAGGCACATTTCAAATTATTATTTCGGTCAGAAAATATTAACTATTTTACACCAAACCAATGATAATATATTTAAATAAGTACCATTTATGTTTCTATCAAAAAGATTTAGGGAAAAAGGTTATGTAAGTCCACTGCTGTTTATCTGAATTTGCAAGCCACAAATTGACATTTAACTATGATTATTGCATGGCCATTTTCTTGTGAAATATTAGTGCTAGGCATTTCACACTTACCAATGACCACCCCAATAGTACCATCTCTGAACCATGTAAGCACCTCAGAATAGCCAAAGCTTTTATGGTTTGGTAGATAGCAGTATGGCGAAAGCGTCGTTTTTGGGTGTGGTCAGTTTCGGACGTTTCGTCCCGGATTGGGGTTCGGGCAGCGTTACCATGTTGACCGTCATGGTCAACTTGCCCTAAAACAGTTGAGATTATCTGTCCTAAATGAAATGCATACAAACTCATATACAGGTCCTAGACTAAAATTATATCGTTGGTAGTCATTGCAATAAACTATGCTCGTGTTGATGTCGTATACATTCGACATGTTTAAATTGAAATCAATACGGCTTCAGAAACGGTTGTTAAAACACAGGTAACTATTTCGCATCTTGTTCACATACTGGATGACTTCCCGATGGCAGCTTCTTATAATTATCACCAATGCCGCATTCATCTTGCTGATTTCTTATCTCTTTGCAAATATTTGGGAGTGCCAATCCGTGGGCTCTCATTTGCAGGAATTGGATTAGACACCTTACACATAACAGCACTATTTATTACTTGAGGCTCAGACTGCAGAATTTAAGTCAATTGTGCAAAAAGGTAATCCAATCTTCGATTGGCTTGCTTAATTTAGTTTTGCACGTTCTGCATGTGGTCGTGCCACATCGTGCATTGTTACAACGGCTTGTTGATCTTACAAAATGCATCAGCAAATCGGCCCAGCATTTTACATTAGCACCCTATCGCACTCAGCAATTTACAAGGCGAGGCGATGATAATTCAGTGTATAACGTTCTTTACAGATGACGATGCATATAATAAGGCTATTCGGTTCCATTTTGGGATTCGACTGTTATGATATTTCTACATAACTGGTGCTTGCTTGTTTAATTAATAGCATTAAGTATATCTTTATTTCGTACTCGTGGCACATATCTGGATTAAAAAGTGTTTCAGGGAATCCTCGGATACAGGTTTCTACATTGAGACAGCTTGCATCGGCCAACGTTCATTCATCACCAACAGTCATTCCGGACTATCATATATATAACCTCAATTCACATTTCTAAATTTAATTTATCCAGTTTGTTAACAACAGTGTGTACAACAAATGTTTTGTTGTTTGCAAATGTCATTGCCGGCTGGATGTTAAACTGAAACAGGGTTAAGGTTCACATTTTAGCTGATCATGCATGTATATTTCTCTCGAAACTGGTGATTACCTAGGTATTTTATCTTACTTATTCGTCATCGCTGGACGTTGAACCGACACAGGGGTAAGGTTTACATTTCAGCTGACGATATTTATTTCACTAGAAACTGGTATAATATGGTATTTTATCGCCTTTGGTGACATGTATTCATCATCGGTTGGATATTGAACTGACACAGGGGTAAAGTTCACATTTCAACTGACCAGTTTTATTTCAGTGGAGGCTTGTATATAGTAAACTAGGTAATTGATAGTATTGTTATTATGTAGACAAGTGCAAGTTCATTGCTTTTGATGGACAATAGTGCAAGTTCATTGCGTTCAGTTCAAGATTAGTGCAAGTTCATTGCTTTTGACGGACAATAGCATGTGCAGTGAAACTGACATAGATTGGGGTTTTCATAACATGTGCTATCTGTATATGTAGAAATTTTTCACGATCATCTGCAAACGGTTTGTCATGTTGGGGTGGGGTGTGTCTCCTTTATCCCAAGGAGACTTGTGGCATTAGTAATACCCCCACCTTTTCTGTGCTAAATGTTATATAGTTATTAATTAATGTTTCTTGTTAATTATTAAAAAATGTTTAAAACAATAAAGCGGCTGTGTTGCAAACAACCAGGCACATAAGCCATAATTATGCCATAAAGGCTTTGACTGGTTTTGTAGTATTCGGCAGCACAATCACTGAGCTCAACCTGACAAACAGTTTGCCGATGGTGGTTTAACATATGCAGAGAAGCGATAAAGGAACTTATTGCCACAGCGATAAGAGTTTTTATTGCTTCCCGGAATAATTTATAGTTGAAATTAATTATGTGAAATAAGTTATTTGCGCACGCAAGTTAATTTAAGTATAGTCACGTTTGGAAATTTCAGTATTTATCAATGGTGAAGAGGGCCATTTTTCCTTTCCTATTCCACATGGGCTGCAGTTCACATCACAAAATTGGATAGAAGAGACTTACCCACCCTCCTCCCTGTTGTTGGACGCTATATGTTGAACTTGTATAGATACGTTATGTGTAGTGGGTGTTAGTAATACCTCCACCTTTTCTGTGCTAAATGTTATATAGTTATTAATTAATAATGTTTCTTGTTAATTATTAAAAAATTGATTAATTAAAACAATAAAGCGGCTATCTGCAAACAACCGGGCACATAAGCCACAATTATGCCATAAAGGCTTTGACTGGTTTTGTAGTATTCGGCAGCACAGAAAACTGAGCTCAACCTGACAAACAGTTTGTCGATGGTGGTTTAATATATGCAGGGAAGCAATAAAAAGACCTTTACCTATTGACAGGATGGAGATTTTGTAATGAAAAAGAGGAGGTTTTGGAAACATGACAGCAAAAAGCTGGATTGCGCTGCTGTTATATACATGAAGGAAGTGATAAAGTTTCCAGACTTCAAAGTATGCCTTTGTTCCAGTCTACAATGTGTATTTTGTGTGATGTGAATGATTTAAATCGCCATGAGAATTCTTTACTCCAGAAATAAATTTGTTCATGTATTCACAAGGTCTTTTAAATTGCACTTGCCCAGCTAAGCTTAAGCTTGAATGACCATGAATATTTTATGATTTATTTTCTTATGCTCAGGTTTCTGTTGATGATAAAAAGAAAAAGAGAGACATGACCTCATTTGCTTTAAGAGAAGAACTCTGAAATGGAACTCCAAAAATGGAACACAGGATTTATATTTCTTTTCCTCGACCAGAACATCATATGATGCATAAAATGTGGCAGGTAGAAGCAACACACATTTCCTACTAGTGTATTTATAATTATATTTAAATTATCCATATAATATTTAATGGTAAAGGACGGGAGGGAGGCGCACGAAACAACAAAGAGCATCACCGAAGCACTTTCCATCATTCAACAATGGAATCCTCAATGGAAGCCTCGCTATTTTATGACTGACCTGTGTGAAGAAGAAATAAATTCCATAGAGTCAGTTTTCCCAGGTTAATTCAACATAAAAAAATATTAGTAATTTTTGAGAAATTAGTACGGTATATAAAAGATATTCATGAGCTTGGATGAAGAATCACGAGCTTGGAAGAACTATTTACATAAAAAGAATCTCGACATTTCGAGCGATTGCCCTTTGTCAATTGCCACCATCTGATTAATTTGTTTGACTTATATATTTAGATTGCCGGGTGTTATTGTGTGATTTCCATTGTGAACAAGCATGGGAGCGTTGATTGTGTGATTATGTGATTTCCATTGTGAACAAGCATGAGCCATTCCAGAGAAACGTTGCTAGCCTTAATGATACAGATAGCTCGGTCAAGGACAGAGGAATGTTTTGAGAATTTGTTACGATATTTACAGGAGAAAACCAATCGGAAGGCCAACACAAATCTCAGACGATGGTTTGCAAATACTTGGTTACAACATAAAAAGGTCAGTAATGCCATGGGTCTTTCATTGAGGGCTTAAACTTATTCTGCTGGTCTTAGCACTTAGTTTAGCACGTAAATTCCTGTAATACATTTCAATCCTAAAATTTACTTAAGGATTCAACTTCGCCCACAGTGTTGATAAAAAACAACAGTGGGACTTGATAAAAACACTTTGATGTTTTCGTTAAACATGTATTTTGAAGTGAACGTAGTACTTACTCACTGTCAAAATAAGACGTACAAACAATCTCAAAAGCGTGCAGCAAATTACCCTGACAGGGCAAATCAATTTATTATTGTATTAAATTTTTCATAATGTAGAGATGGGTATGGGCACATAAAAAAGAACGGATCCTGGTATATGTCAGCACAAACAATGGGTTAGAAAGACAAAATGGTACGTTTAAGCACAAGTACTTGCAAAAATTGCGGAAACATTCTCTGAGTGCTATGTTGAAAATTTTGATAGAGGAGTTTCTTCCAGATAAGTATGAGAGGTATGTGAACTATACAAAAACACTGGTGAGTGTGAGTTTTTCCAACTGTAGGACACTTAGACCCTGTTCACACGACACAGGCATAGTTCAAAAACAAAACAAAATTCTTATGTTTAGGGGTTGCATTCACACAATGCCGGTATGAAAAAGTGTGAAACCGTAATGCTACCCGTAAGAGTTTGAAAACGATATGCAATTCTACGGTCAGAGTGCTGTGTGAACACCTAACCGTAAGAATTTCATTACGTTTATGCAAAATGAAATTAACAAAACTGCAAAATGATTTGTCCAGCATATTGTCAAAGCGGAATATAATCTGCCAGTATCGTGTGAACAGTTGAAACTGTGATGATTTTCTGCTGGCACTATTCCATGCCGGTATCGTGTGAATGGGGTCTTAGAGAGAAAACTGCATGGGTAGTGCTGTGCATATAATATACATCAAGACAAATATCTTATTACAGTATGTGAAATGATATTGTCATAATCAACACAATTTTTATCACTGCAATAAACCTACCCAAACATAATAAACCAACTAGAGTAGTACATGGTTATCTAATTTCTCTATTTCCTTGCTAGTTATATTAGTAACAATAAAGACTGTTCGACTGGTTATAAATGTTATAACAAAGTACCACCATATTTACATAACCATCCAAATTATTTGGAACACTGCTTACAACGCCTTGTTTATGCCGATGAAGCCACAATAAATACGATTAACCAAAACACTGGCATATTTATAGTAAAAAGTGAAACAAATAACTGTTATTACAAGGTACATTTTAATTCTAAAAATGATGAAAATATACCAAGTTGTGAATGTCTGGACTGGCAGAAAAACTATCTACCATGCAAGCCTATACTTTCAGTCATTCACGCCAATAATGGATGGGATGGTCTAATTTACCAGCGTGCTACAGAGAGTCACCTTACCTCACCATAGACAGCAAGGTTATCTTTAAACAAGTCAGCCACACCAAAAACGAAAATGACGATCACACCCCTAACACCTTAAATTTCGATGAACAAGAACTTTTAAGGTTACATGACACCCTTTTTGGTGTTTTGTGGAAAATCGCTACAGCGTGCTCAAAATCAGTCCGATTTTCACCTAATGTTAGCCAGTGCATGTAAAATATGATAAAGTTGTAAAATTGACAAACAATAAAATGTAAGAATTATTCAGGAAAATCTTAAGTCGTGGTACCTTTATGCTTTTGAGTTATGTTCCTGCTGGTTTTAAGATATATTTATGAAAATATCATTTTTATACAGTAAAATAGTTCTAAAAAATTGTGTTCAGAAATTTTTGTTTATTTCGTCATTCCGCTGATATGGCGATTTCTTTGACGACTGCAATATATTTCTGAATCGTTTGTGTGAATTGCTCCTTATTATTAAAATATCCAAAATTAGAACAAAGCCGAACACAATTTTGAAACTGACATCTTTAGCTATGTCCTGTTAAAATTTGAGAAAAATTTGTTAAAACACGCAGGAGCACAACTCGTTTAAAAATCTGTAATTGCCGTAAAATTCTTCGGGAGAAAATTAAATTTGAATATTACATTTTCAATGTTTTTCTTATTGCAAGCGAAATGTATTTTATTAAATAACTCTTCGAGTTTTTAACATTTTTCGTCCAAACTTGGTCAGATATTAGAACTGGTCTAATGCTTACATGGAAACCAATAAAAAAAATTTAGGCAAAATTAACACTCAAAGGTGTTCTGTAACCTTAAAGGGTAATAATTTTGTAGAACAATGCTCAATAGACATTAAAGACATCCTAAAGCCAACATTTCCTAAGAGAACATCTGTTACAAGGTGCTGTGACCTTCTTGCCAAAATAAAAAGTTTGGTGCATGAATCTACAAAATCAACAGCGCTAGAAAAATTAGAGAAAGATCTCAAGTTAGTCCTTAAGGACTTTGAGTCTAACATTAGTGAAGGAACCACCACCTCAGGCATAACACTTTCTGCCCCAGACAGGCAAATGGTTCCTCAGCGTAAAAGAAAGAACCAGGAACAGAAACAGGCAAATACTGCATGCCCTTTAAAAAGACGGAAAATGAAAAAATCAACACTTCCAGCTGTAAAACCAAAGAAGGTGCATCCATTTAACAAACGAAGTGGGCAACATGCGCAAATGATGAGGAAACACTATAAAACGAACATGTCCATAGAGGAAATGATGGGAACGGAAATTATGCGACAAAGAGACAATGCTTCTCTGACTTGTCAGATGCCGCAAAAATCAACATATATCAACTTCACTCCCACTATTCGAAAAGGATCACCACTAACAACAATGCTAAGAAATGGTCCTCATTCTTTGTCGTTATTACAACTGAAATCTTTGGAGCCATTTCTACCAAGAGGAACTGCTATTCTTCTAAAAGCGCGAAACGAAGAATTTAAACCGGGGTGGTTATTTGACAAAGTGCTCAATTGATACTTCTGGCTTCTACAAGAAAATCATCAAAATGTGCTTTATGCACAATCGACATCAATGCTTGCACTGCAAAAAGGTTTGCCATGTGGACGGCTATGTAAAGGAGAGGTTCTTAGAAATAAGGACTTTATTTTTGCATCCTTGAATCCCACTATCACTGGACCCTTGTCGCTATTGATTTACAGCACAAGCAAATAACTTTATTTGGACCCATTGATAAATGTTGATGTTCATCAGAATGGCTTTGCTCAATTGCTATCCACATTCATGCCACAAATACTTTGAAGAACAAAGAACATTTGGTTTGTCAGGCTTTGAAATTGGGTCTTCGCCACACACCCTACAAACAAATTCCATCAACTGTGGAGTACTTGTCTGTTGGTATGCAATGCGGCTAGTAAATGGGAAATAATGAACTGATTGGTGTAATACTAACTTGATGCGAATTACTATTTATAAACAAATTTGTGGTACATGTCTACAATGACATTCTGGGTGTTGACATATTGAATTATCCAAGTGTCCAATATGCAAAGTCGAACTACAAATGGGTGATACCAGATTCCAATGTAGAAGATGTTGCCAGAGCTACCATGCTATATGTTTGAAAGCAGATCAGAAACCTCCAGTTAGAGAACAATCCAACAAATGGGTATTTTATTGCCCACCTATACATGTAACCTTTATGGGGACAAGTACATCAGTCCTAGAACAAGTGATGGAAAAATACTTTAGTTAATAAGGGAATGTTAATTTAATATGACAAGGAGGGGGAGTGAAGATTCTGAGGGGGGGCATTAGAAAAAATTTAGTGCAGCAAGGAGGGGCTTTAAAATTTTTGAGGTTACGTAGGGGGGCTCTTGTTTTTCCAACTACTTTAACTACCTATTTCCAGTTAATATGTGATACTGTATTTTGAATGTTTAGGTCTATTTAAAGACAATATTAAATAAAACTGATTAAGGAGTGACAGGTTATATTTAATAGTCACTATCTTCATCCATTTCAAAGCTGTCAGACTCATCATCTCCGGGCTCTGTAATCTCGTCATCCACTTCAGAGCGATCTGAGAGTTCACTTTCAGACTCCAGGCTGGTCCTTTCCTCCTGACTCTTTACTGTGGTGGCCTTTTTGGCTGCTGCTCTTCTTTCCAGAAGTATATCTAAAAGTCTTTTTGCTTCTTCCATGTCATCAACTGTGCCTTGAGCAATCAAGTATTCACTGGCTTTTATGTGGAATCTGGGTAGGAGCTGTATACTCCCCAGTTTTTGTGTGCTAACTTTTTGAGTGTTTCCTTTTATAAGAAAGGCATCAGCAAATTCTTTTCCATGTATTTTCAATATAAGCTTGTTTCTTTCCCATGTTCATTTGTGTTTTACGAGCTTTTCTCCTTTGCTCTTTTCTTCTCCTGGTTAATCCTCTTCCTTTCTTCTCCTGAAACTGTATCCTTATTGAAGCGGGCACTTAAAAGCTGCCAGGTGTTAGTGATGGAAGAGTGAAGACAAATGAGATTCTTGTTAAGCTTTTCAAGCTTTTCAAGATGCTGAGTAATATAGGAAATTTCATCACCTGCCCACTGCTTAGGTACATGATTACAATCATACAGTTCATTATAACGCTCTTGCAACCTGTGCTTGATGGCACCGAATTTCTCCTCTAACGAAGACAATTTGAACATGGTAGATTTGGCTCTCTCCACATCTATCGCCACGGGCCTTGGAGGAATTTCCTGGTACTTTTTGACGTTTAAATCAAAACCGTCATTTGTGTTGAACTTCAGTATTGTATCTAGCTGAGTAATATTATAACAAACGTACTTGCAGGGAGGTGAGTCCGGGATTGGACGCACCGAGGGTGGCTGGAAGTTTCCCGAACTTACCGAGCGAAGCGAGGTAAGTTCGGGAAACTTCCAGCCACCCGAGGTGCGTCCAATCCCGGACTCACCGAACCTGCAAGTACGTTTGGTTTTTATCCCATACACCTAGCCATACACACATTTGTAATTGTAGCTCTTCGCGATATATTCGTCGATATTTTGTGAACATTTTCCCGGCCAAAAAATCACTGGGCAAGAAAATACTTCTTTATCTACGTCTACATTACCTTTACTGCATTTTTCTTTGGTTTTTCTTCAGTCTCAGTATGTTAGTCACCGAAAAAAGTTCTTTAAATTTAGGTTTATCGGCTAAATCTTGTCCGCCATATTTGTTATTGTTATTGCAACGTAAGCAGTTTAGCGGGTGAGTTCGGGCGAAAAGCAGATGAGTTCGGCAAAAAGCAGGTGAGCTCGACGACAAGCTCACCTGCTCTAAACCAATCAGAAAGCCGCTTTTAACACAGGTATGGGATAAGAGTCCGAGTCAATGTCTCGAATCGTTAAAACACTGCTGTTATAACTGTGTCAACAATAATTTTGACTTATAGGTCACTGGTTGGTGGTGATTTTGCTAATAGATGAGTAATCCCAAAATACAAACAATTAATGTACAAATACAAATTGTAACCAGAGTATTCCAGACAGTGGCGTAGGAATCGGGGATGGGGGCACGAGGGGACGCACGTGCCCTCCCCACCCAATTTTTTCAAATGACTAAAAGTTCCCTTTTTTGTGATGAAAACTGCTATTTTGGCTAAATTAACATTAACATGCTAATTAACATTAAAGGCGCCCGTTTTGTTTGGAAATATCCAAGTTTAAAAAAAAAATTGGCCAAAAACGAGCAATTTCGATATGGTACGACGGGAAACTTTTTCTTCCTTTAAAAAGCGAATACTTTAACTTTAGTTGCCGTGTTTTATCATATATATATATATATATATATATATATATATATATATATATATATATATATATATATAAACAAATAAATAAAACCAAATATATATACATATACATATATACATATACATATATACATATATATATACATATATATATACATACATATACATACATATACATACATATACATATATATACATACATACATATACATACATATACATACATATACATACATATACATACATATACATACATATACATACATATACATACATATACATACATATATACATATATACATATATATATATATATATATATATATATATATATATATATACATATATATATATATATATATATATATATATATATATATATATATATATATATATATATATATACCGGGTGTCCCAAAAAAAAGTACTCCGGTTTGATTCGTAATAACTTCGAAACAAGTAAAGCTTTTAAAGAGAAATAACTTGCATCAAATAGAGGAAGCCTTAACTTAGATTTTGATATATTACACTTGTGTTTCACTTAAAAATTCGCGGAGATATTAATGTTTAAAATCGGGAGCATATTTCTGGATGTGTCTGAAATATGCAAAAAACGGGGTATCAAATATTAATCAAGATTGCCCGACTGAAACATGCACTATTACCAGTAAATAAATGACACTTGGCAAATTGTTTATTATGAAACAAAGTATTGTTATCTACAAAATACAAGGAAGATTTATTCGTCCGAAATCCGCGTGTGTTCCTATAGCACGAGTACGTTTCCTTATTTCATAAGACCACTGACTGCATCGCGAAGGATCGTCATGGATCGTTCGTTTTCTGAATTAGGGGATGCTGTCACAATGGAATTGTGAAGCTCTTCTAACTTTTGCAACGTTCTGAAATCTTGTTAAGAACACTCAATCTTTTTTGCTTTTTCTTAATCTTGGCAAGTTCAGAATAAACTAAGAATGGAACACAATCAAACCATACAACTCCATAAGACATAACAAGCAACTCCCCAGAGACATCCAACATTTTTGGAACAAAACGTAACAAAATAGTAGCGTTATAATTGATACTGTGATGTGTATTTGCAAAATGCAGTATTATTTCCTTCATTAAAAAATAATATTCATCCTGCTCTAATCGAGAAATATTCAACTCTGTTTTCAACCCATGAAAAGCATAAAAAATATAAGCTATTTAAGAAAAATTTAAGCGCCTGCCTTGAATGGTCTTTCATGTACCTTTAAGTTTGTATTAAAGACCTATTAAATACTTTACGTTTATATTTCGTAATATAATACGAACGTTTATATTTCAGGAAACAATGAGCTTAGATGTAAGATGTCTAAATCTACGCCATATCCCTATACAATCCCTGACGACAATTCGCTGAAATACAAGTTAGCCTGATATGTCATTAAACAAACAAACGCTGGAGTTAATATTTGATATGCCGATTTTCGCTAATTTTAGACACATCCCAAATTATGCTCCCGATTTTGAACATTAATATCTCCGTGAATATTTAAGTAAAATACAACTGTAATATATAAAAATCTAAGTTAGTCCTTCCTCTATTTAATGCAAGTTATTTCTGTTTGATAGCTTTACTTGTTTAGAAGTTATTATAAATCAAACCGGAGTACTTTTTTTTGGGACACCCGGTACATATACATACATATACATATACATATACATATACATATACACATATACACATATATACATATATACATATATACATATATACATATATACATATATACATATATACACATACATATACATACACACACATACATATACATACACACATACACACACACACACACACACACACACACACACACACACACACACACACACACACACACACACACACACACACACACACACACACACACACACACACATACACACATACACACATACACATACATGTTTGTCTGGCCGCTCTGGTTCTGTCCAGGGACCGCCCTTGTAACAGGAGACAAGATCTATTTGTTGACATTTTTGTCAGCTTCAGATGACCAGTCATTTATAATGATCAAGAATGTAGACAGAAATTGTGCACAAGTTCAATGCCAAATGTTTGTGACCAATACAGATTATGCTGATTTTGTCATTCGCACTAGTGCTAAGTCTTCAAATATTCATATTGAGCGAATCAATAAGGATGCTGAATTCGTTGTCAACATGATAATCAAATGTACATTTTTTTAATAAAGTAATAGTGTCTGAGCTTTACAATGGGATAGTAGAGGAATACTACTTGATCAGATTTGTACAAGAAGTTCTGGAGAAGATTTGTGTGCTTTATGGAATCTCACCCAACAATTAAAATAAGTGAAACAAAAAAACTAAGGTGTTTGTAATTAATTTGTTTTAATTATTCAGTTCAAGTTCAGTTTTTTACAGTCAAACTGGATGTTCTCTTGCAAGCAACATTGCAATATTGTCCCACAATATTGCAATTTTGATAGGCAGATTGCTCTGAGCAATTTGCAACCGACGTGAACAAATTGCAAGTTGAAATGCACAAAAGATTTGTAAACAAAGCCCCTGATTGGACTATAAGAAAGAGGGAAGCACCAATCTAGTTGCTCAGACTATTTGATTACCTTCCCTCTTTCTTATAATCCAATCAGAGGGCTTTGTTTACAAATATTTTGTGAATTTCTAACTTGCAATTTGTTTTGCGTTGGTTGCAATTTGCTCTGAGCAATCTGCTTAAAATTGCAATATTGTGGGATAATATTGCAATGCTGCTCGCAAGAGAACATCCGGTTTGACTGTAACAATATGTAAAAATGAAGGTAATAAATAATTACTTCTACTTATTGTCAGTTAGTTGTGTTTCAAAACTTAATATCCTGATAACTACAATATGCAGAATATATGTTTACAAATCATGCACACATTGAATTACTTTTTAATTAAAGATGTTTCATCGTTAAGAGTATATAACCTTTAAGATACATTGAAGGGTGAGGTGATTTTGGTTGTGGCTGCCCATAATTCAAAGTGGTTACTACAAACAACATTAGACAAGGAGAATTTAGACATGTCTTGCCAATGTAATAAATTGGCCCACTTCTTGTACCAAGTTGTCTTCGGGCATGTATGAAATTTGATAGTAGCCGCATCACTAAGATTTCTTTTACATGTGGCATAATAATCCACCTGTCAAAGAATGTACATTATTCATACAAACATGAACTTCGAAAAGCTACAGGTAATCAGTTTGTTTATATTAGTATTGTGTCTTGAATGTTGAGCAACAACCCAATACCGGTTGAACAATTTAAAACTAACCTCTCCTTCTATCTTGTGTCATTGTTGCATCCAAAAACTGCACAACGAGGATATTAAAAGACAAATTGTTTTCTTTTTTGCATCTATTTTGAGATGTGTTTGTTTGTGTTTGTTTGTTTGTTTGTTTGTTTGTACTGAAGCTACACCATAATGCTTTGCGGTTGCATATTTCCGGTTTATTTCAGAAAAGGCCTATTGAGTTGCATTGCGTCCTACTTTGTTATTTTACTCTGTCTAATGCCATATTATTTTGTTCTGTCTAACGCCAGACGATTTTACTTGTCAAGGGAGAGTGCTGGTTCTTAATAGGTTAAAGAATTTTACACTCTATGGTTTAAGTCAACTTCTCATATTTACTACCAAAGCAATGTTTTTTTTGTATATATTGCACTAGTTATTTCTTCACTTCCTGCATGCAGATCTATGATTATGGAGTGAACACTAATATTTCTTCACTTCCTACAGACAGATCTATATGATTATGGCTATGTCCTTCATCGTCCAATGAAGACTGTGAAACAGTCACAAGACAGTTGTCCTGCTTCCACCCGAATCATATGCAGAACTTGTTATGACAGTGAATCCCTGCAGATATTCTGAATTCCAAGGTATGGACACTTATCTTCATGCTTTAGCATTTATTGAAAGAGCATTTAACACATAGCTTAGAAAGTTATTTCAAGAAATTGAGAGGGTTTCTAGAAATTCAGAAACAATAGAAAAATGTTGATAATGTAATAACATCGACAATTTGAAAGCAGCAGGTATTTTATCATGCGTCATACATAAATGTATATTCTGATTGTTCTCTACTATATTAGTATGTAAACCTACAAGATTTTTTACGAATTGAAATGTTATGTTGGATATTTGAACATACTTTTTAATTATTGGATTAAATTTGCCTTCATATCTGCTATTTTCCAAAGACTGTATAGATTTCGTTATCAATGATTATTTCAGTTATTGCAAGCTATGCCTGCAAATTATTGAGTGATTATTTCTGATTTCCAAATGATGCAGTTCAATCCATTCTTACCAATCAAACAGAGCAAATGGAAAGTGCCCTACACTGAGTGTCTAGTCGCTGGTGAAGAATATATTTATTACAGATTTAATCATTGTTTTCAAAAATAATTATTAAAGCGTAGAAAATTTCAGCTCATCATCTGCACTGTTAGGACTTTAACTAGTTTTTAAATGTGCATTACAGAGTGGGATATACAAAGACGAAACTAGTATATCTCAATGTAAAAGTGACAAAAGATCGTGACAAACACTACTGGCTATTGCCTAAAGTATGATGTAAAATAATAATGAACAATGTTTTAAAACTACCATATATCAATTGCAGATTAACACATTTGATAATGTCTATAAGCAATTATAACTTTTCAACCACACATGCATATCTACCTAACATACCAAAACAAAAGTGTACAAATTTCAAGTATATTAATTAACAAAAAGAATATAAAGTAATGTTGCCACTTAACCACTTAACCTGATTGGAATAGACAATTCCCATTATAGCTAATTTTTTATCTTAGCAAAAAAAAAGTATATTCCTGGGAAGGGCATACTAAAATTAGTAAAATATTTGCAAAGTTTGGTTTGCAAAATGTTGTAAAATGTAAAAAATATAGCCTTCCAAAATTTGCAAAATTTGTATACTTTTGTATTGCAATTTTCGCATGCAATACGAAAGTATACAAAATTTGCAAGGCTATATTTTCCGTATTTTACAACATTTCGCAACCAAACCTTGCAATCATTTACTTATTTAAGTATGCTCTTTCTAGCTGTGGTGATTTATTTGCATCAAGGCTGGATTTTGAGGAGAGGTGCACACCTCCCCTGAGATCTTTTTACACCTCTCCTGAAAAGTCATGCACCTCCCCTTGGGAATTAGTTTCAATGATGGAACAAAGTGAAAATATGATGGTTGCTTAGGATCTACACTTCGTGATGTAAGAAAGTTTTCTCTGTAAAATTGAAACAGTGATAGCCCAATATTGATCTCTGGGTCAAGTAACCTTTTAATGCAATGTTTTGAAAGAAACTTTGTAGCAATTGTAATGATTAGGGCAAGATGGGAGTCGTACATTCATAATTCATTATTACACTGGTACATATGTACACTACATATAAGACCAGCAAGGAGCTACGACCTACACAGTTGCTTTTGAGACCTCTGTTTAACAAAATTTATGACAACAATTCTCATTGGCACATAAGAATATTATAAATATCAGAGCCAGAACAGAAACGTACGTGTGAAACGAAACTGTGGCCGAACCCCGAGAAAATAAGAGGGCAAATATTTCAAAGCATATGATCATACGTTTTCGTTTCCTGACTTGTCTGTTGCTATAAGCATCTGCATTTTAGCATGTTTGTATAATTTAAAAGCAAACAGAACCAATTTAGCAAGTACTTTGAAGTATATATGATTCCAAAGATGTTTGTACAGAATGGCCACTCCTTGCAATCGAAGTGCGAAGTGCGAACGTGGAAACATGTAATATGAGACTTTTCCACCCCCTCTTAGGCTATCAATTTTCTATGGTTCATGTGACCAGCTCTGACCAGGATTTTTCCTCCACAAGAGGAAAGAGCTAGGGAACGAGGTTGCTTTACCCTAGTGATGGGCAATACCAGCTTTTTTGGTTTCAATACGATACCAGTCCGATACCATGAATTTTGGTCGATACTGATACCAAAATCGATACACATACTCAATTTTTTCCATTTATTAAAATAACTTTTAAAACAAGAACATCAATTATGTTAACAAGTCAAAGAGTACTCTAACTGGAGTACCTGCCAAATAATCGAACATAACACTTGCAATTATGATTTTAAATCTAAACAATATCAACATGTTCAATGTTTTCCTTAAATATATTGCTAATTAGCGTCATGTTTTTGTTTAAGAACAGCATCATGTCAACATTTGGGCTTCAGTCTGTTGCCTTCATGAAGTATTAAGCGATTGGTCAGGAATACTGACAAAAAAACATTGCAGGCTCAAGTGGTATTGAATTACTGATACTTTTTGAGAGTATTGAAAATATCAGATACTTTTGTGAGTATCGATGATTTTGACATTTTTTCGATAGTATCGCCCATCACTACTTTACCCTTTGCTTCCACAAACAAAATTATTGCCACATGTGCATGGGAAAAGAATTTTAATTTTTATAGCATAAAAGCAATACACTTTATACACATACAATGTCAAGTCTGAGATCAACCCAGTGGTGTGTGGTCCAGCAAGTGCCGCTTGCCCTAACATTTAGATCTCAACAAAAATAGTTGGAGATCATTTTGAAATCAACAATTCTAGATCTTCACTAATAAAACAGATTAAAAACATTGTTTATTACAGCGCCTAGCTATTCCAGCTCGAATACGTAATGTAGCACCTATCAATACAAACTCGAGGTTTCAAGTTTCTGTATTTTTCATGATATTATCTAGACGTTTCGTCAGACTAAAATAGTAGGAACTGGATTAATAAGGCTTATCTTAATCTTTCAGCGGGTATTGGTTGTTGCAATGCTGTGCCCTTCACAAAAATTCTTGTTATTTTTTATTATTAACCAAGGCAAGCACACTTGCCTTGGCGATGCCAAATCAACGATTGCGCATGCGCTAAATGAACGTTTGAGGCCTGCTATTCGAGGAATATACACGAACTGCAAGCGGCACTTCTAAGGAACGCCGCTCTGTTGCCAATTGGTCATCTATCAATCCTAACATGTTTGCTATCTGATACTTTCGGGACGAGCTTTCAAAATTCAAATACCAATTAAATGAATACGTCTAAAAAATCCTTGCATATAGTACAGTGAACTTGCAGTTGTTGCCTTTATGTATTGCTGAATTTTATGAAAGCATTTAGAAAATTAGAAGATAATATAAGGTTTGTAACATGTTAGCATATCGTTCTCTAGTATATTCTGATATTCATGTGCACGTCATTTATTTGCAGCTCAAACGCGTGCACAAATTGTATACTTGTAAGTCTTGTATAGTTGTGTTCTAGAGCTCTTGTAACCTAAAACATTCACAAACTGCCCCACTGATATTTAAAAATAAATCTAATAGTAAAATTTATGTGACACCAAAACAGTCTTTGGGTAAATAACATGCAAACCGTGGCCGCAGGAGAGTGTAGATCACATCTTTACAATAATACAACACAAAATTTGCGCACATATTGGATGACATCATTTTCATATGTGCGTCATATGTACGCAGCACTATGGCACTAGAAAAAGTTCAAAATAGTGGTAAAAAAATAGTGTAGTACTAATTTAATGCAGTGCCAGAAAAGTCCGATGGCGTACTTAGAATAGACGAGTATGTAGTTTACGTAAGTACAACCGCTCCTATACTTGCCACTCCTAAGGTGCAAGCATATATAATAACAGACATAATTTCTATTTCACATACAAAAAAAAATATACTGTAGTCCAAAGTGTCATTGCCATTGATGGAACTTTCCATTTTAATTATATTACTGTTACTTCATCGTGCCTAAAATATATGAAATGAATGCCTGTATCGTGGAATCATTGCTTTCTCGTCCTTTTGGATCCCAGCCATTCTCAGAGAAAAAGGAAATTGTTGAAAGGGGACGCCCAACTCCTGAGATCCCAGAATTGCACACAACATTGAAATGTGGCGGTAAAGTTTTTGTTCAAAGTTTTCAGACATCAAATTATGAAAAGTACAAGTGGCTTGCTGGTTTTACTAAATTGAATAAACAATAAACTATTTTGCTGGCCATGTATTTTATTCAATCCCACAGACAATACTGTATGGAATAAGAAAAGGATACAGCGATTTGGGGAATTTGTCTAATGCCATCAGTAGACACGTGAAAACCAAAAGCCATTTGTCAAGTTGTTTGATGAATGCTGGTTTTGGTCGAGCCCGCATCGATTTGCAACTAAACAAGCAAACACGTCAGCATATATCAGCGCATAATCTGGCAGTGCATAAGAATAGAGAGATACTTCGCCGTTTTATTGATGTGGTTTGTTATCTTGGCAAACAGGAACTTTCCTTTAGAGGATGGGTGGAGCTCGAAGAATCAGCTAACCATGGCAATTACGTGGAATTGGTAAAGCTGATCAGTATATATGAGTCCTCGCTGGAACAACATCTTCAGATGGCTACTGGGTTTTCTGGAATGTTGAATCATATTCAGAACAATTTGATCATTTCTGTTAGGAATGTTATAACAAAAGCAATAATGGACGAAGTGATAAGCAGCCCATTCATTGCAATTTCTATGGACGAAACCTCTGACATTAAAACTTTGTCTCATTTAACCACTGTTATTCACTATGTTGACGCTGATGACAAGCCTGTGGAGCATTTTCTAGGATTCTTAAAAAGTGAACTAACCGTTGTTTATGCATCTGCTGAACTCAAATTGAAACCTGTTTTTGATTCCTATTCAATTCCTATTCATTTTTCCAGGGCTACATGAAGTAAAGCAGCGTAACAGAAGCGGGCGCAATAATCGCGGGCTCTTGAATACGAGAGGATCATAGTTCAAAAGATCAGTATAAAAGCGAAACAATTTCGTCAGTATACAATATTTCAATGAAATTAAAGCTTGTTGAGAAGATGTTATGTAGGCTTGGGCGGTTTTGCTTAAAATCAAAACCGAAAAACCGTCTGATTCTAAACCGGTAAAATCGGAAAACCGTTTTTTTCCCTTTAATTTTTACTTCAACTGAACGAGGAGGAATTGTGGTATTTTTTTGACATAAGCAAATGAACAGTACACGAAAAAACGCAAAATTGTGTAAAGGTAACCTAAAACGACTTCAGTTTTAAAATAAAAGAGTCAAGAACGCATTTGAAAACTTATACCTCTTTAGTTCTTACCGACTTTATGGAAAAAGAATAGAATTTGTATCTAGTGTCATGTAATTGAGTGTAATTATTGTCATGTTTTGAGAATTAAGATCGAGTTTCAGGCGATGACAGTGAACAATTACGTAATGACGGTTTTTGTAAAAGCTAAACCGAAAAAACCGGTTTGAAAATAAAACCGAAAAAAACCGAAAAACCGGTAAACCGCCCAAGCCTAATGTTATGTTACTTATAGGTTTCAACGTTAGTGTAAAATAATTGTTTTTGACATCCACTATGAATTTATTGTTTATTAATTCAATCTCAACTCAGCCAATTTTAACACTAACCCAAATAGACACCACATCAATGAGAAAAGCGTGGCATTTATTCGAGGGAGGCGTTTATTTAAGTAAAATGGGAAAATTGGGAAGTGTCCTGGTTTTGAGGACTCGGAGGTTGGAATGTCTGCATACCAAAAATTGAATTGGCATGGCATACAAAATATGTGAAGATTATGATTTTCATCCCATAGTTTTTAGGTAAGATTGTGTAGTCAAACTATAGAAATTGTGACCGATGATGGCATTGGAAGTACTAAAATGATGGGCAAATTCTATTAAAACATAACTAAAATTACATGGAATTTTACAGTAGCTTGCATATTGTATATGTATTAAATAATATAATATTGCAGAAAAGTTTCCTTGTCTATGCATACTTTTACCGTATGTCCACAACCCTGAAACATTTGCATAATAATTATAATAACAATACAGTCATATAAAGAACAATAAAGTAAATAGAATATACATAAGTTTAGCGATTGAAACACTGCACAAACCAATAAGTAAACATATAAATAAATTAAAACAAACATACTTGTGATCATCGCCAAACCTTTGAAACTCACATCGACTGCACAAACTTTTCCAGAAGTTCTTTGACATGTACTGCCACTGTTGATTCTTTCAAGAAGGGCAATAGACAATTTTATATACCCATCGCTCGGCCGTGCACAGTGTTTTCACCTTGAACGTCAGAACGCTAATGAGTGAATTTTTTATTTTACTCATGATGCATTGCGGTCGTAGTGCGATCACCGCCTGGTGTCAAAGTGAGCCTTGTGAAATCATGGTCAGCCACTGCAAGTTTCTTGTCTTTAGAAACTAGCACTTGCTTTCCACTTTCAACAGGTGCAACAGGACACTGTGGCTCTCCTACTTTCATGGTATGTTTGTCATCCAAAGACGTAAAAGTAAGATCACGAAACTCGATACTGAATTCCTTCTGATATCTGAATAGAGCAGATGCATAGTGTGCATCAACATGATTTGATCTCAGCTGACGAGCCTGAATCATGAATTTGATTTTAAGCCGGCCTGTATAGCAGCTTGCTGTTTTGGCACTGGGTCGCTGTGGCCAAAACTGGATTTGCAGTCACTGGATACTGGGTATGGCTGTCCCTTCTGCACACTTATTGGAGACCTGCTCGTGTAGATCTCAGACACTTACAGTGGTTGCAAGGTGAGTAACCACATCATCACTGCCAACCACAACATGTCTTCTGTCATCAACAGCTGTTTCCACAGAAGCATTTATATATAGCTGGCAGTGCTGGAGGAATTCCTTGTATTCTTCTGGACGACCATCATTGTTGGTACGCAGATCCCAAATGAGTTCTGGGTCTTCTTCATCTAGGATTCTGGACACTCTCTGGTCTATGTCTGCCTCTTTGGTTGTGGAGGCTGCACTGGTGTCACCAGTCAACCTTCGGTAAGCTGCACGGAGAAATGCAGACTTACCACCAGTTGCCATTCCAAAACTCTTTACAAATTCTTGCTTCATGGCTCTTGAGTGGTACACTGGGAGTGTCTTCTCCATGCCCTTCATGATATTGTGTGCCTCGTTAAGCAGATCTGACTCTGTTTTGAGATCTTCCACAAGAAGTGAAAATGTTGTCCTGCTCCACCAGTATGGGTGAATAATATGGCCTTGTAAGGTGTTACTAGGGATGAGATAAAGTCATACCTCCTTCGACGATCTTCTGGTGAAAAGTCATTAAAAAAGATAGGCTCGTCTTCGCTTGCCTGAAGAAGGGACACGTGAACCGCTGCATACCTCTTTCTGACAGTACCATTGATGTTTGGGGTCACACAAAGCACTTTGAAATTGTCCCTGTCATTAGGGGTAAAGTTCAGTCTTGTATGGTTTTCTTTGACCTGATTTTAACAAATTTAACGGGATACATTTAGAATATAAAAAAATAAATAGTAACATTTATTATATTGTGCTTACTTCCTCAATTAGGGCCCCCTGGACATAGATTGGTTTGAGTTTCTCTTCAAGTTTAGTATCTAAAACGTCTACGAGGATCTCTCTGGTAATTTGAGTCATCTTTGCAAATAGACACGAGCACACATATGAACAAACAATAAGAATAGTAATACAATAGATGAAGAATTGAGTTTGAGCTAAGATTATTCACGTCCGCCATCTTGCGACAGAGAAAATCATGTGGGTTGGGTCCAGTTTTATGGCACACCCCTTCCTGGCCACCGTCTAGCTCCGAACAATTCACATCTAACTACAGAGTTCATTGAGTCTGTACAGACTGGCCTCTGATCTGCCACTGATTTGTCTTTTTGCAATCCATCTCAGTTCCTCCTGGGGGTTTGCATAATCATCCACAGGCCTGGGCTTCAGTGGCATCTTTTCTACCCACGGATCAGTCAAATGAAGTTTTAGAAGGGTTTTACCCACAAAGCCGATGTCTCTAAGTATTTCTGTCCTTTCAAGGGAGGTTTTATGGGTGAATGGTACAACACTGATGTTCCACCACTTAGGCTTTTTAACAATCATCGTTCATGTATTCCTTTTGCTCAATTTATTTCTGATACTATTTTGCAACGCTTGTCTTCTGGAGCTATTTCTCTTTGGGGGAGAGTTGGGGAAGTCGATCCACTGCACCTGGTGATGCCTTTGACCGTTGAACCCTCAAAACCCTGGTTATGCAATGATGACTGTTTCCTGAATCTATGGATACTCCACCATCTTTTTAAGTTGGACACCTTATGTGGACTACCTTTGTATGTCCTTCCAGGTCATTACCGGACCGTTTGTGATGACAAGACCGGTTGTGATGACAAGTCTGGTTATGATCACATCCTGCTTACTGAGGCTAGCAAAACCATTTTTGGCTTTGAATGGGGCGGCTGGTTTTTACCTCTAATACAATTCCATTTGGATGGAAACTCTTCGCTTCCGTTTACCGTGAAACTGGTTCCCTAGTTTCCAGTTATCTTCGTACTATTGGAATACCTTGTTCGCTATATATCGATGCTCGCCACTCCTCGCAAATTGTTTTCCCCACTACTTCTCCACTGGTAGTCATCACTTGTAAATCCCTCGATAAGCGTAATTTTACGCTTGCTCAAATAGCGATTTTCTTACTCTGCTTCACTCTCGTGAACTTGGGATACACCATTGGATTGGATAAGTCAATTCTTGTTCCTTATCAGGCCGTCCCTTTCCTTGTTTCCTTAGCGACTCCCTGAACCAAGCATTTCGTCTCCTTCCCCACAAGACAGAAAAATTCTTGTTATTAATCAAAGACTCTCTCGCTCAGAAATATGTATCTTTAGTATTGCTGCAGAAATTATCTGGCAAATGTATCTCACTATCCGCTGCTGTGCCAGCCGCTTGTCTTTTTACCAATGAGATCAACATGGCCATTTCCAAAGCCGCTAGAGTAACTAAACCTCTTTTTATCACCTCTGCTCTTCGCCAGGAGGTGGAACATTGGTTATTTTTGGAGTCTTGGTCTGGTTTTCTTCCTTGGGAGACAGAGAAACATCACCAAGTCAAGATTTACTTGGACGCTTTTTCTTATGCATGAGGAGGCGTTCTCAACCCTGACAAAATTTCCATGGTCATCTTAGATTACTGGCCTGATGACGACCTTACCAAGGACATTGTCACTAAAGCCATGTGTGCTTTCTGTATGGAGCGCCAATGCTGACAATATTCGCAAAGCGTATGATGGCATTGTAATTTGCAACAGATACTGAATTGTCATTCGCAAAGCAAAAAAAGGCCAAATTCTCATTCGCAAAAACATGTCAAATTCTCATTTGCAGAAACATGTCATATTCTCATTCGCAAAAACATGTCATATTCTCATTCGCAAAACATGTCATATTCGCAAAAACATGTCGCATATTTTCGTCGCAAGAAATATCGCCAAATTTTTTTTCCGCGAATAATGTGTTTCGCCGCCAAATTTTTACTCATGATTCATGAATAAACATGGAGGACAGAATTATAAACGGAGTTGTGGACAGACTGTTTAACAGAATAAACCAAGAGCCTGAGGTCCCAGAGGGTAGCTCAATGCCAGTTTCATTACCTAATGTGATACAACAAATAGTTTCCAATCCAGCACTTCCACAAGTGGAAGGAGAACTTAGAAATAGATTCAATACGCGTAATCCATCAACAAGATCGACACCGAGTGTACCACCAACAGCAACCCCTGCATTGTTGTACAATCCCTTGACACCATACGGGCGTCCAAGGACATCGAGTGGCAGACGACGAAAGCGAACCGTTCATAACATTTTTAAAGATGAACCGGCCGAAAGAATTATATACAAGGACTTTATCTTACTTCCAGTAAACACGAAAAACACTCCCAGAGGCAAGGAAAGAAGCAGATTGGAAACAGAAGGTTTTGTGGTACACGCTGTACCACTAAAAGAAAACCAAACTGAAAAGGAAATTGAAGAAGTGGTCAACACAATTTTTGCCGATAAGTTGGCGTGTACTTCAACGGGGGGAAAGAGGTACTGTAGAATGCCAATATTTTGGTTTTATTTAATTAAAAACTGTTTCCTGTTTATGCATTTGTTAAATTTAGCAGTTGCCCAATACTCCAATAGTACTTGTATCTGTACCCCAGGGCTGCAAATTTGTGGGGTGGGGGGGGGGGGACAGGCATTCAGCAATATCATCAGTATAAACTAGATACCAGATACCCCTGCAATGGGGTTCTGTTTTCATCCGCATTTGTATGTTTCTCTGTCAGCACAAGAATGCAAGAAATCTCAAACATTAATAAGAAAATTTTTGGGAAGAGTAAACTGAATGTATATAAATTGCATGCCCCACTATATAATTTATGCATGAGAAAAGTATGCAGTCTCCAAGTGCCCTCTGGTTTACTTTTGGACTGATGCTAGCTAAGCCTCCACAAATTATCACTTTATGAATGAGGATTTGCCTAATGAACACAGTAGTTATTAAAGGCACAGCATAACCAGCTGAGCAATGTGATTTAGTCAGCAATTTGGTGAAAAGGAGTAGTGATAATATATTGCTTAAACCATTGAGTTGCATTGAGCCCTATGTTATTATTTTACTCTGCCTAAATGCCAGGCAATTTAACTTGTCAAATGCTGTTAATGTGTTGATATGGCTCCGTTATGCAATAAAAGTCTGCCAAATTTACAGTCAATATTCAATTTGGACAACTTTATTGAAAGAACTTAAAACATGGTAAATATCAAATTACATTTTTTTTCGATGGTGTAAAAGCACATTGCTCAAAGGGTGTCTGTGTGCCTTTAAAGTTTGTCAAGGGTAACTTGAAAATAATTTCAGTAAATTCGATTTTTAAAAATTCTGTAGGGGTCAAATAAAAAGAAATTAAGAATGTGAAATTTTGCATCAAATGATTCTTGAATATTCCCTCTTAAAACATCAAGGATTTCAGATACCACAGCAATTAAACCACAAAAAACCCCTTTGTATGGCATTTTAAATTTAGCTGGAAATTTGTGAAGGCTTCAGGAGGCCAAATAGTTGACCCACATGTTTTGGACAGTCACAAGTGGAATTATGAAGGATTGAAGCATATTTGTGGGCAAGGAGCAGTGTACATTAAATCACTGAATATAGATCAGATTGTTTCAGATGACGATAAAGATGATGATGGGGTAATGTATGTTCTCTTTAAGGTTACACAATATGTTAAAATGACAGCCTGTGTGCAGTCCCAGACTCTAGCTGGGACTGCATGTAGGCTAGTTAAAACATTGATTTTTATAGTATCTGAAACCAAGGCAACTATCTTCCACGAGTTTATGTTCTTTCTGGTTTTACTGAAATTCTCTCAAAATATCCTCTCTACACTCCTTGATGATTGATCTAAAAAGGGTATCTGGGATTTTTCATTGCTTCAGGTGTTATCAAGCTAGATGTAGTTCTTTCTAGATCAATGTTGTTATGGAAAATAGTGGCATGTAACTCACTTAATAAAAGAAAATCCCAGACACCCTTTTTTAGCTTTTAAGCTGCTTTAAAAGTATGTCACAACATTTTGTGAAATTTTGAAAGAAATTGGGTAAAATGCATGCTATCCTTAACCCTTTGAATGTGTGCATATATCGCAAAAGTAATTTGGCTTAAAGATGCTGTAAAACAAAAACTAAGCATACAGAGGGCGATTTTCCTAAAACATGAATAACCTTATTGTCGAAGAGGTTTGGAGCATCAGCACCTCCATATGTTTTCCTCTTATTCATTTTTTAGGATGAAGATATCAGAAGTTACTTATATTCTGATTGCCAAGACAATCTACCCCAGATCAGTGAGTGGACATACAGTGTACATTTTTTAACCCATGATTTAATTCATCATGGGTATATACATAATTTTTAACCCATTCATTCATCATGTGGGTCAGTTAAATGTTTTCAAGTCTTAGACAAATACCACTATGACATGCCCCATATGGATTCATATTGGGCAATTCCAGAAAACATGCAGACCTTGCCATGGAGGAAATTGGCACTCATGCCCCCCCCCCCCAACTCTTTTCTGACATCCCATTACATGCAGGGTTTAAAATAGATAATTCGAATTTATATATATATATTTGTAGGCTGTTTTGTGTGTGTACCTTTTTTGTGCTGAAGATTTATTTCAGTAATAAGCCAAACATGAAATGGTTGTATGCAAAAAATACTATCATGTACAAAAGCTTCAGCAAAAATAGAAAATGCATGCAACAACAGTCTAAGTAAGTTTTTTTAAATATCAAAACTCGAAACACTTTTGAAAACTTGTACGATGAATATAAAAGAGCCATGGACGCTGTTAGTATGATTTTCATCTTGCAGTTACGATTCCGCATTGTCCATGGTTACCAGAAATGCATGGCTACCACTGTGCCTTAATGCAATCTATTTATGTCAAGACAATTTAAAGTCTGGTATAAGTTCATTGTACACAGTAAATCAATGGGTTAATTAAGAAGAAACTCCTTGTTGCTAATTGAGAAGTAGCCGGCTAGTGCTGTGAAAATGCCGGTGACAGCCAGCATCAACTGCTATTTTAGACCCTACTGATTAAATTATATTCTTATCAAACATAAATTTTCCACCTCCCCCTCTGGATGGCAGGAGTTTCCTCTGTTGGGGGAGTATGGACCTTTTTTGCAATGTCAGTAACGATTGGCACGTGTTCGTAACGTACAGGTGGGCAAAAACAGACTTTAAGCTATGCTTGAAGTTGACAACAGTTTATGTGACCCCTATTCATTTTGTTCAAGGACATGTGTGCAACCACCTCAGTTTCCACTGGTACCTCTAGCTTAAGCTTGCCAAGTGCAGACAACTGGAGATCCTCCACAACCACCTCAGTTTCCACTGGTGCCACCTGCTCAAGCTTGTTAAATGCAGTCAATTCGAGATCCTTAACAGCAACCGGCTCACACTTCATAAGCACAGCCAACTCAAACTTCTTGGGTGCATCTAGCTCAAGCTATTCAAGTGAATGCCTTTGCACTTACCCTGCAGCTGACAAGGTACATGTACAGTACAGTACAGTACAGTACAGTACAGTACAGTACAGTACAGTACACAACATAGACTATAAACCATACATATATTTATCTACAATAATCTTATTCAAATTTATCTTAGGGCCTGTTTACATAGAGGTAGGGTAACCTTACAACTAGGGTTATGTTGTCAAGATAGGGTAACCCTATCAGTTGCTTGGTTGCTAAGCCAGCTGTACTTGAAAATGGCACACAGCAAAAGCGAGGTTTAGCAGCAATGCGCAAGTTATGTAATTTTACGTCTTTGGACCTTCGCTTGCTGCATTTCAATGCTGCGGGTACCCCTCTCTGACGCGTTTACATGGCTTATGTTAACAAAACGATACTCAGGCATGTTAATGCCTGGGTCTGCCCACGCTTGGATGATATCTTGCGCGCGTGTTGCACGCAGGATCTGTCAGTAATGTGTCTGTTAGAATATTCGCCCCTTGTGTGAGTATTTTAGTGAATTCGGGCGTTTGCTTCAAATCAAAATATAGTATATATGAGCGACAGGATTATTTTGGAATATACAATGCAAAGAAGTCGGTATACTATTCAGTTTTGATGTAATAATTGGCTCTTTGTAGAGCAATAAGTATTGTATTATTTGCAACAGCTGACCTTTGAACTGCTGATAAATAAAAGCTTCTTATAGTGCGCTATCTTGCGATTATTCAGTATTAATTGTTGACTGTTTCTTATTTTCAATGAAAATAGCTTGTGAATTACAAATTAATAGCACATATAGTTCACTCGGTCTTTTCCACCATGACATACTTCCCTTCAAGCATTAACTATGCTTCAACTGATATCGGCTTGAATGCGCAATGAATGTTGTTATTGGAAATATAATATCCCTTACAATAAGCGGCAGACTGTTTCATTATGGCGCTGAAATTCATCACGCGAAAAATGCATTCGACTTGCAGCAGGGTAATTTGACGAAATATTGCTATGTTTGTTAGCTAAAAACATTAACAAGGGAACAAAGTTTCCTGCGTTAATTTGGAAACCGTACATTTATTTGTAGATAACATTTAATGACGCGATTAACATTCGTCTGATGCCGATCATCGTAATATAGCCGCATAAAATAATGAAACGAAGCCTAAATGTAAACTTTCCGAATTCATTCAATAAACAGTGATATTATGTGTGAATGATTATCACAATTCTGCGTCCTCCCAGTCACGAAATATACTGCTGCAGAGCCTCTGAATAAAAAGTACCATTTTTTGTGTTGTTTTTCGAAATATACATCACGTGATCGTTGTCATGACAACGAAAAGTACGTCAACTTTTAGAATCTCCTTTGATAAATCATATAAAACTTGAATGGTAATAATCAAGGCCATACTTATTTTTTTATGATTTTTTGTTTATTTTCGCTAAATACACAAACTGAGACCCAGGCATTAATATACCTGAGTACCCTATCTGTTTGATAGGGTGACCCTAGCGTGCATGTAAACGCAACCTATAAAACACATTAGACGAAGGTAACCCGTCTGCTTGAGTAACCCTTGTGCTAAGGTCACCCTACTTCCAAGTGAACAGGCCCTTAGTGTTTCCAATACTATTGTAGAGTCATGGACAAACTACAAAAGGAAAGAGTGAATCTGAGGTTGAGCCATTTGTAGCTTCTACTGGAACCCTGGTAAACAATATTGTATTTTTTATTATAAACTAGCGGGGGGAAACTACAAACAACACGAAAGACTGCTATAATCTGGCGATATTATAATTCCACTAAAGGTCATTGTAACCCTATAACCCATGTTATTTTAATATTTTTGACATCAAATTACTGTTTGACATCTGTTCTTAATTCACACCCTTAAATGGGATGCAAACTTTGCATGGATTGTATATTTATTAGCCAATAGTTGCTGGTACTTGCAACAAATGTTAAACAAGTTCATTGACATTATAAAGATTTTTGGACATTGTGTTCAACATGTACATAGCTGGCAGTTATATTGTACTTGTTATTGCAGATGAATAAAGACATTGCACTTGCCAAACTGATGGAAATCTTTCCTGAAAGAAAAGATTTGTCTCTTGTAATTGATGAATGTAGCACTTTGTTGGATAACCAAGTTGATCTTGATCAAGCGATTGCTACAATTTGTGAGATGGATGAAGGTATACATGAGCACTGTGTTCTGGCAATTTCGGAAAACTAAATTTCATTGGGCAAAATAACTTAATTGCTTTTTGTTATATGGTGTATAAGGCATATAATATACAGTACATACATGTTCATGTACGGTACACAGCTTTTGTAGCATACTTTAAATATTGCAATTATAATTTTTTCTCCACGTTTTTTTTTCTGCATGTTTAACATCTACACTACATTATTATTCAATACCAAGCAATATACCTACATCTTATAATGTGTGTGGTACTGTATACGGCTGTGTGATATTACTTCTGTATTAATTCCAAAGCTAACAATATTTTATCATGCGGTATGCATGTGTAACTTGGATTTCTAAATCATTCTAATTTTTAGATTGTCAAATTAGAACTCTTATCAGTTCATTGAAGATCTACGTTTGGATGACTACTATACTGGACCTCCACAACACTTGAGCATGGAGCACTTGAGCAGTCCAGAGGTAGTGTTTGTCAATGAAATTGGTATTGATGCTGGTGCACTCACTAAAGAATACTTTAGTGTTGGAATGGCTGCATTGACAAAGGAACCCCTTACTGCTGGAGATGGTAGTTATCCCTTATTTGAAGGCAAAACAGATCATAAACTCCCCCACTCCAAACCCATTCTTACAGCAGTGTGGCATGTATGTTGCTGTGGGAAAGTTTATAGCACACAGCATTCTTCATGGTGGCCCAGGTCTTCACGGTTTGTCTCCAGTGCTGAAGGATTACCTCATCTCGGGTGAAACAGCAGGATTAACTCCAGTCCCAGATGACATTCCAGATCCTGAGCTATCTGCAGTGGTAATCGAGGTAACCAGTTACAGTAGGAGTAAAAAATTAGTTTTCGTAACTATTTGAGCATCAAAACAGCATTGGAAATAGTTTACTTGGAGAACCTCTTTTCACAGAAGTTGGCAAATTTAGATTTCTCCTTAATGAATTTTGTATGCAAGCCTTTTACACGTACCTGGAAACTATGTAACCTTTTAATAAAAACCTTTTAACTATTCCTTTATTTGGGGGCACAATCCTGCACCCAATGGTAAAGTAGCCTGATCAGGGAGCGAGGTAGGTGAAGGTTATTAAGGAAAGTGCGTCAGTTTGTTATTGATAGGTATGTCTTTATATAGTCTTACCAGTAGTTCATGTCCATTAAATTAAAGAAAGTGAAATATGCTTTGGCAATAATGCTGATTTTCACTTAACCTGTGACACAAAATCTTTTAAATATATATACTAATTACTCCATCATCTTGGACCTCTTGGTCTTAACTGTACATACAGTATGGTCCTGTGTTGTGTGTTTTATTTCTTGTTTCTGTTATTACTATGCTAGGTGATTTTGTTTCTCATGTTTCCCTGTTCGTAGATTCAAACCGAAAGTACCAATTGGACAGAAGATTCCTCGTCATGGAAAGACATTAATGATCAGCTTCTACCATCGCTTTTGGAAGCTGAGTTTCCTTATCCTCTAACGCTGCGGAATGTTGGTCTTGCAGCATGGCATGTAATGTGGCACTTCGTAATTAGTAAAAGGCAGAAACAAATTATGGATATCCGAGATGGCATGGAAACAATATCACTTTGTTCATTTTTGAAAGAACAAGCAGTGTTTTCCAGCAAAATCTTTCCACAATCATGTGATCTTTCTGTATCTGCTGAGCAAGTGATTCGTTCTATAAAATGTGCATCTGAAGATGTGAAAGAAGCAGAATCTTTCAATTTTTTTATCGACTACATAAAGCAACTAAAAACTACAGAAGGTAACATTACTATACCCATGTATGTATAGTTTAGATAATTGTATATGTACTGTATGCGTGTGTGCGTGCATGTGTGTATGTATATGTATGTGTGCATGTGGAGACTCAGATGTCGTGTAATTGATACCGTATATGTATGGTTTTTCCATTCAGATACTGACGAACAGTCGCCATCAACCATAAACCTCCTCCAGTTTTGGACCGCGGACAACAGCATATCGGGTGGAGCGAGACTGGTTGTTGATTTACTTGCCGATCAGACCAAAACCCTTCCGGAAAGTGGAGCATGTTTTCACAAGATTCGTCTGCCTTCTTGTCACAATGTTTTCCTGGCTTTTAAAAGAGCAATGGATGTTGCCCTAGGGTTTGGGGCAAAAGGATATGGTCAATTCTAACAAAGACATGCAGATAATTTATGTATGTAATAAACTTTTTGTAATAAACATAATTATTGCATTATAGCAAAGTTACTGTTGTTTTTAGTTCTGTTTAGTTACAAGGTTCTGTTTTGAACAACAATTTAGTTCTAAACTGTCTGCAACCACATTGTAAACAATGTTTGTTATGTTTGATTTTAACTATGGTTTGAGTAGTTTGTATATGGTAAACATACTGTATTAACTACAGTAACTGTTCATGTTAGAGCTGCAGACTTATTTTCGTTTCAAAAAATGATCACCTGCAGCACAGTACATACTGTACATCTAGATATACAGGGTGTATAAAGAGGTACACAATTTTAAGTTGGCCACTAAACTAAAAAATCTATTATTTTTCAGACTAGTTTTATTGTTAAGCCTTAGGGAAATCTGAAGACCATAAAATATCAATATTTATTATTTTACATAAATTTGTCAGAAATTTTCCATTTTCTTAGTTTAGTTTTTATACACCCTCAATATAGTTGTGTTTTAGTTAGTCATTGAATAATGAAGTTATGAAAATAGTACTGGATATGTTTGTGTGGTTAATGTCTAGATTGGAGTACTATACATTGTGTGCATTCTCAAAAAAATACTGCAGATAATTATTGGATATCCAGAATTATTCAGATCCAGGTCAATGTTATCTGCTGAAGGCTGAGGCTGATCAAGGTCTGAATTATACTGAATATCCTGTGTAAGCTGAATCCAATAATTGTTTATTATTCATTCTGTGACCGTGAGTATTGACCTGGATTTCCAGTTTCCGACCCTACCTAGCTTTTGGCTACTGCAATCACCAACCCGTCTTTTTATCTGAATTTTACAAAGAGCTACGAGCAATTTTCCATACCCTTATCAGAGTCAAAGAATATCACTTTCATGCATAAGCATTTATAAAAGTAATTTATAAAAAAAAAGAAAAAAGGAATCCCGACCTACCCTAGTCCCTACCTATAAGTTTTTGCAATGAAAAATAGAAAACCTATATATTTCTTTTCTTGGCCTTACTTTTTTCTTTCTGAAATATTAATTTTTATATCTATAATTTTACACAACATTTGTTGTTTAATTTAACCCATTAACTGGCAATGCGCCCAGATGCGCCCTACTTTAGTACTAGAGACCTTACGATTTTAGGACGGCAACGGCTACCAATACAATAGATCATTGAAAAGAATTGAGTAATTACAATATATGATTAATTTACACATTGTCCTCGCTCTGTTTACAACGCTAAATCACAGATTTTCACGTCTTGATACAACGGTTGTATTCCAAGTCGCAACAAGTGCAACTTCAAACTGGGTTTAGCAGAACTCTTCCCAACCATAAAACCAATGTCTTCAACTTCTAAAACTGTATTAAATTCATACGATTGATAATATACCATGAACTATCTTTACTACCATTTATTTCAGGCCTTAAAATATTGGTCGGTCACAGACATTGTCCGACCCATTGCCCGACATAAAGAGGAAACCACCAGACATTCTGTCCGACCTACTGAGGTTTATTGTTTGTCTGATCCAAATGTGTTGGTGTCCGACCGAACCGTAGAGGCTCGTATATGTTAAATGGAAAATCAGAGTAGTGTATAAAAGTTGAACTGGAAATGTTGTTTTAGTGAAGTGGATAACGGGCTTAACTTGTCGAACTCTTACTGCTGTTATAGGCAAGCAAGTTAATTTTGGCTTGGAAATAAGTATGAATGACACATATTATTTAATGTCTTCACAACATTTACCATTCAAAATTAATACATTGTGCTGATATTAATTTGTCATTCAGACTTATTTCCGAACTGAACTGAAGGTCATCGGACATCATCATACATGTGTCCGACCAGAACTCAAAGTCATTGGACATTTTGTCAGACGGCCCTGTAAAAGATATTTTAAGGTCTGTATTTGAAGGAGTTTGTTTTGGCCATCGCTGTCGCGTTGCCATCCTAAAATCGTAAGGTCTCTAATTACTCTGTCTAACACCAGACGATTTTACTTGTCAGTGGTAGAGTACTGCCAGTAAATGGGTTAACAAACCAATCTGCTAATATCTTTTGTTAACAAACCTATCTGCCAATGTCTCTTGTTAACCCATTAACTGGAAATGCACCCA
Organism: Paramuricea clavata; assembly: GCA_902702795.2. Classification (NCBI taxonomy): domain Eukaryota; kingdom Metazoa; phylum Cnidaria; class Anthozoa; order Malacalcyonacea; family Plexauridae; genus Paramuricea; species Paramuricea clavata. Next base: position 10,590 of record CACRXK020001889.1, on the reverse strand, counting down.
GATGCGCCCTACTTTAGTATTTACTCTGTCTAACACCAGACGATTTTACTCGTCACTGGTAGAGTACTGCCAGTAATTGGGTTAAGGAAGGAAAACGTGAATAAGCTAAGGATGTTGTTTTGGGGTTTGTAATCCAAGCGAGTATATATATGTTACTCGATACTACACACAATGTTTTATGACTTTTATCGTTTTATTATGTATAGAATCGCTTCAAATATGTTTATAATACTAAGATATAATCTAGAATAACACTAGTTCAAAACGCAACGTTTCTCGAACGTATTCTGAGCACGCGAGGCGCGCCGCTGGTCGCTCGTACCAGTCTCTAAACTGTTCGCATATATTATCGTTCATTACGGTATCACTCTCCCCTCCTCATTGAATGCCATCCATGACATGTACGGATCTTTCTTCTTATTTTATCATTTACAGGTATTTCTCTAGAATTGTTGATATCTTCTACCTAAGACACCTGGGCTGGTTGATCAGACACAACCCATTAACTCTATCAAACCTATCTAATACTCATGCGCGCATACTCATTCTACATATAGATCCGTTTTTCCGTAACCTCAGTTACGATACACGTTCCTCCATAACTATGGATTCTTAACGACAAAAGTACAATGTTTTTCTAATAATATGATTTAAAATGTTCCAAATATCTAAAACGCAAACATTGGCTGGTTCTGGTACATTTGAGGGTAACCAAACAATGGTGGAGTTGGTGGATAACCAAATGGTGGTGGAGTTGGTAGGTAACCAAACGGTGGTGGGGTCGGTGGGTAATCAAATGGTGGTTGAGTTGGTGGGTAACCGTAAAATAGGTGCGGTTGTGGTGGTATGAAGCCGCAGGTCTGCATCATTCCAACGGTGGGGTTTTGACATACATTGAACACACCAGTCGCTGGATTTCCGGGTGTGTTATATCCAAAACGTGATGGCGGCTGTCGAACTCGTTGTGGTCGCGGATAAAATCTAGCAGTTTCTTCGCCGTTATTTCCCGCTTGGATCACATTTTCATGTTCATTCGTCGTCGATGGGGTTTGGGTGATTGGGTTCTCCGTTGTAATGTCACCTGCAGTATTCTCTGCTGTGAGATTTTGTTCTTCCGCTGTGAGATTTTGTTCTTCCACTGTGGGGTTTCCGTCTTGTTCGCTTGTCTCACTTGGTGTCACTGCATTTCTCTCGGTGTCTTCGAACGTTTCACTGTGCTCAGTGTGCTGTGACTGTTGTGCGTTCAGTTCTTTCATATCATTTGGCAGTGCAGATGGTCTCTCCTCTCCCTCTGAATCTGTGTCAACTTGTTCGTCATTTGCAGAAAACTGTTTTCTCGGTTTTAGCTTTTCTCTTCCTTCACTTGTTTCACTCTTCTTCGTTTTGACCGATTCGTTAATTTGTACGCCGTGGTCTGGTGGGAGGTAATCACTGGGTAATAACAGGTTGCGGTGTAGTGTTCTTATTTTTCCACGTCCAGATTCTGACTTTATGTCATAGACAGGGCTTTCAGGGCCTTTTCGGGACACTACTACATGGATTTCGTCTTCCCAGAATCCTCGAAGTTTTCCTGGACCTCCGCGTGGAGTAAGGTTTCTCACCAGTACACGATCACCTGGAGAAAGGACTGTTGATCGAATACGTTTGTTGCTTTGCTTCTTCCCCTTCTCCGCGGCTTGCTGAGCTGATTTTGAAGCTAGGTTGTACGCTTCCTCCATCGCTGTCTTCCATTTTCTTACGTAGGCTGGATATCCCGTTACTTCTTGTTTCTCTGGCAAGTTGAACATGAGATCAATGGGGAGACGTGGCGTCCTACCAAAGAGTAGCAAGAATGGAGAATACCCGGTAGCCTCGTGTCTCGTACAGTTGTAAGCGTGGATTAGTTTATTAACATGGTCCTTCCAGTTCGTTTTGTATTGTCCAGGCAGGGTGCGCAACATATTCAAAAGGGTCCGGTTCATTCGCTCAACCTGTCCATTCCCCTGGGGGTGGTAGGGAGTCGTTCGTGAGTGGGAAATGTCAGAGAGTTGTTCTAGTTTCCAGAAAAGCTTATTCTCAAACTCTCCACCCTGATCATGATGGATTCGAGAAGGGTATCCAAAACGTGGGATAAACTCGTTGTAGATCTTTTCAGCAGCGGTGTGGGCTGACTTGTTTCGAGTTGGGTAGGCCTGAGTGTATCTCGTGAAGTGATCGACTATAACAAGTATGTACTCATACCCTCCCGAACTGCGTTCCAGATGTACGAAATCTATGGATACCAATTCGAATGGAGCTGTCGAGGTGATTGACTGTTGTGGTTCTCTGGTGTTGACACTTGGTTTCTTTTGTTTCAGGCAACGACAAACATGGTTGATGTAATGGTCAATGTCCGTCCTCATACCAGGCCAGAAAAATCGTTCTCTAGCTAGAGCAAACACGCGTTCCGTTCCAAGGTGTCCCATTTCCTCATGGAGTTCATGGTACACCAACCGTCTATACTGAAGCGGCAATACAATCTGTTGGCCACGATACAAGATGCCGGTTTTCTTCTCCACGTGTAATTTACTCAACTCTCGAAGGTGTCTTTTCACTTCCCGGGTCTCCTGTTGTCGGTCCTCGAAGGTCGGTTTTGTCTTACTGTTCACATACCATAATAATCTGCTTATGGTCCGATCATCCCTTTGAGCTTTGGCAATGTCCACCATCTTAATTTGACTCGTATTCTCTCGATTTGACAAGTGACGTTTATCGGTTTCCAAAACATCTGGTTGATCTGTGATTGATGTTATCCATACAGTGTTACCGTTATCAATCGAACGAATCTGGGAACCAGCAGCACTAAATTCCTGGTGAGAGACAGTCCGCGTACATGAGTCCATATATTTCGTAAAATCTCCTGGAATTCGGGATAGGCTGTCGGCATCGATGTTAATTTTTCCAGGTCTGTACTTGATTTCAAAGTCAAAGTCAGACAGCTCTCCAATCCATCGCAGTCCGGTTGCATTTAGCTTTGCCGTCGACAGGACGTACGTGAGAGGGTCGTTGTCCGTGTAAACAATAAATCTAGGGGAATAGTAAAGGTAATCACGAAATTGTTCCGTAATTGACCATTTCAGTGCAAGGAATTCCAATTTCCCTGCATGGAGGTGGTAGTTACGCTCGGCTGGAGTCAATGTACGTGAGGCGTATGCAATTACCCTTAAAGTTCCCTCTTGTTTTTGATATAAAACCGCTCCGAGTCCGTGCTGTGAAGCGTCGGTATGAACTACGAATGGGGTGTTGTAGTCGGGATATGCTAAGATGGGCGGTGATGTAATACACTCGATTAGCTTGTTCATTGCGGTTCCATGTTCCGTAGTCCATTTTACTGGATGTTTCGATGGGAGTTGACCATTAGTTGGTGGTGGTCTCACTTTCTGATGCTTTCCATCTAACAATTCGTATATGGGTTTTGCAATCCTGGCAAAATCTTTGATATGGCGACGATACACTCCGAGTAAGCCCACGAGTCGTCGAACTTCACCTACGGTTTTCGGTATGCTATCCTTTAATTTTGTCACAGCTTCGGTGGCTTTCGGATCGATGTAGTATCCGGATTTCGATATCACTCTACCAAGGAAGGAAACTTCTCTATGGAACAACTTACATTTACCAGGTTTTAGTTTCACACCGTGGCTTTGCAACCGCTGGAGGACTTGTCGAACATGTCCCACGTGCTCCTCGAATGTTTTCGAGAACACAATTACATCGTCTAAGTAGGGGATACACACTTGGTCGCGTAGATCTCCTAAACAGCCCTCCATAAAGCGTTGAAAGCTGGCGGGTGCGTTCGTCAAACCGAATGGTATCCTTACCCACTCGTACAATCCCCACGGAGTTGTAAAGGCTGTTAATGGTTGGCATTCGGGGCTTACAAAGCCCTGGTGGTAAGCTTTGCCCTAGTCTAACGTGCTGAACCATGCATTGCCTCCAAGATTGTCCAATGTCTCCTGGATTCTGGGTGGCGGTCTTGTACTGTCTTCTTATTTAACTCTCGATAGTCAACACATAACCTCATTTCCCCATCTTTCTTTCTCACGCATACAACGCTGCTGGAATAGGGTGACTTAGACTTGCGAATAAAGTTCTTGTTGAGCAGGTCCTCGAGGTAATGCTTGACCTCAGGGTACAGGGGACGAGGGATAACTGTATAGATCTTTTGCACCGGTCGCGTATCTGTCAGGTTGATGTTCATTTGCAGGTCTGGTATGCAACCGATGTCATCTTCATTTTTGGCGAAAGCGTCACGTTCTTCGTACAACATTTTCCGAGCGACATGTTGCTGTTCTGGTGTGAGTCCGCTGAGATCTACTTTTGGTGTAAAACTTTCTTCCTGATTTGTATCATGTCCCTTCCCTCCTGTTGTCGATGCTTCCGACTGAGCCATAACATCTCTCCCTTCGTTGTCTTCTCTACCTTTCAACCTCACATCAACTTCAGTAACTGAACGAACCAGTTGGATTCGCCCTAACACCGTCCGTTTCGATAACATTATGTCATGCTGTGTATTATTGAATACAGGAATTTCTAAAATGGTTGACTTTCCCCTTTTTTATTGTTGTAAGGGTCTCTTGAATAATTAAACCAGAAGGCCATTGTGATTGTTCATCTGGCTCAAACAATACTGGCATCGTTGTGGTGACACTGCCTGTGTTTGCCCGACAGGGTACTCTGGCGGTCGTGCCCTTTGGTATGACTATGTCCCGTTTTATTGACTTAATTTCACAAAGGAAATCCGAATCGTTCGTTTCAATCAGGTTTACTAATTGTTTCGCATGTTCTTCTTTCAAATTTTCAAAACTACTGGTTAAACTCTGTACCAAACTGGGGTTCTTGGACCGGTTGTCATTGTCTTTGACTAATAATTCTATAACGTTGTAGCCAATGATTGGCTGATCTAAATGTTCCTCAGTCACTAGAAAAGGAACAGTTACTTCTTTCTCGTTTTCACCGTCTAGCCGAAATTTTGCTTCGACCCAACCTTTATAAGGTATTGTAGTTCCGTTTGCAGCGGTCAACTTAAGATCAGAATCCACTCCCAGTAACTCTGTAGTTCCGTTTGCAGCGGTCAACTTAAGATCAGAATCCACTCCCAGTAACTCGTTAATATCCCGTATCTCCAAGTCAGGCAATTGTTGTTTCAAGACGTGTTCTATAATTATAGAGACTTGAGCTCCAGTATCCCATAGGGCTGTTACTTTCAAATTATTTAGGCAACAGTTAACAGAACATTTTCTACCAACTAATCTTGCAACCGCAGCTTGCTGTTTAGGGGTTATATGACTAACAAAAACACTAGAGTCACAACCATCACCAAGTCCTTTGACATGTTCTCCCTGTGGCTTTGGTAAGCCCTGAATAGCTTTACAAAGTGATTGGTGGTCATTCCAATGTCTCTTCTGACATTCAGTCGAGCAATAATATACCAACTTACAAGCGGAGCAACGTTTAAAATTTACATTTCTTTCTTCTTTCTGACAACAGTTACAACAGTGACGTGTTCTTTACTGAAGGGGCTACTCCCTGTCCCGCGGGGGTAGCCGACGGCCGTTTCCCGACCGACAGAAGCGTGCAGTATGGTTGGGCCCGCCACACTTAAAGCAATGGGAGCAATCCACTTGTTTGTTTTCGTAACACGATTTACATTGTCTGGGGTAAAAACTTCTGGGTCGCGACATGTTGTCACTTCTGGCTGCACCTTCTGCAGGAGGATGGTTACGAGGGTAGTCTTTGTCATCAACTTTCTTCTGGAGGCTTGCCACTTCCGATTGAACAGTGTTCAGTTCTGACTGTATGGCCTTGAGTGTAGCCAGGATCTGATTTTCCCGCTGGTTACTTGGGTTGTTTTCCTTCGGTTCACCGCTGGCCCCAGCTTCCACTTTTGATATCTTTGTCGACGGTCTAACCGGTTTTCCTTGCGTAAATTTGTTAGCTCGCTCCGATTCTGCCGACATAGCTAGGCTCATCGCCTCGATTAAATCTTCGTCAGCCACAGAAGGATTCTTTAACAGGGGTCTGATCTTTGCATGAATAGTCTCATCCGCTAGGCCAGTTTCGACAGCATGAAGGAATAGTCCTTGAACCAATTCTTCATCATACTTAATTTTACTGTCCGATTCCTGTGATGCAAAGACAATCTTTTGTCGAGTGGTCAAAACGCGAATAAGGAACGACTGCGGGTCTTCAGTGTTAATCTACTCAGTCCCTCCAAGTAGCTGCGTAGTTGTAATCCAGCTTGAATGGAGCGAATAACTGCAGTAACTACTTCGGGCTCTGCGGTATAGCCTTTCTTTAACCCGATTTCGATCTGCGAGATTAACGACTGATAGGTCAATTTGTCTTTCTGTCCGGGTTCACCAATCTGACCTTGTATCTTAAACTCCCTTCGAAAAATACTTGCATTAAGACCAGACAGTTCAGTTTCACCACTGGTACTTGCTTTGGCTTCGGGCTTTCCGGTTGGTTTATTCGACAAGTTAGACTTTTTCTGGGCAAGTTCTAATAGTTGCATCTTCTGTTTTAATTCCTCTTGTGCCTTTGACAATTGTTCATATTGTGTCTCCAGTTCTACCAGTTCTTGTTTTTTCTTCTCGGCTTTCTCTGTGTCTTTGTTACTTTTGTCTAAAGTTTGCTCATACAAAAGCGATTTAATTTTTTCCACTAGGTCTAAAAACCCGTTTTCTTCACACTCGCTGGCTTCGTCTTCAAAAGCAGTGCGAATAGTCTTAATCAGTTCGAATTTCCCTTTGCCTTCTGTTGTCTCAACGGTGAGCCACTTCATTTTTATACCAAAATGTTTTAAATCTGTTATATTTAAACCGAGTATACAAGACTGGAGTTCTATCATAATTTCTTCATCCATTTTGAACCCAATTCAATGAAATATCCGACAAATATTCGACAATAAACACTCTCAAACCTCAACGTTAATTTAAAATATACGCGTACCTTCGCTCTTTACTTCGATCAAAACATACGCCAAAAACCACTGTATTTCCATATTTTCGTCTCGGTGGGACCTCCAAAATATTACTCGATACTACACACGTTGTTTTATAACTTTTATCGTTTTATTTAATGTATAGAATCGCTTTAAAACTGTTTATAATACTAAGATATAATCTAGAATAACAATAGTTCAATCGCAACGTTTGTTGAACGTTTTCTGAGCACACGAGGCGCGCCGCTGGTCGCTCGTACCAGTCTCTAAACTGTTCGCATATATTATCGTTCATTACGGTATCAGATTCAGTTTGACTGTTTAAGATGTTCATCCAGCATTGTCCAATACTTCGTCCAACAGCAATGTTGGACTCGATTGAACGAAATTTTAAAATGGCCATTATCTTTATTTTTTCTTGGTTCTTACAGTAACAAATTAATTGATATCTAGAATTATCAAGGCCTCGGTTTGTGTTATCTGCCCCAGCCTACGGCTTCGGTGCAAACCTCAGCCTTGAGAATTCTCGATATCACTCAACCTCATCCAACAATTATTGATTTACCTTGATGCAGGAACAGTCGTTCCAGGTGGATCTGGAGTTTTCTTCCCTGAATCACTATGATGACCTCTCTCTCGACTAGCCTAACATAAACAATGAACAAAATTCAGTGAGGTGGTGAATAAGCTAGAGATATATATAATTTAACTGCAGGCATCTTGCCTACATACACAGATTTGGTACCAGGCCCCTGTTTAAACTTATGCGCGATATAGATTACTTATTCGAGGGAATGCGATGCAAGAGACCGCAAACAGGGAACTAAATAGTTTATATTTGAGCGATTAACGTAGTATTTTTTGTATAGAACATTCGTTTACGTCAAGTCTAAGTCATAGTCACTTATACTGAGATTAAAGGTTTGATTATTTGCGATTTGGCTTACTTTTATATCTCAAGACGAGGGCTTGTAAGTGCTAATAAATAACGAATACGAATATAATCCTGGCAAGTGCGTTAAAAATACTATGGAGTGAAGCCGGGAGTTACATTTATTATAGATACAAATATTTTTTTGGGCTGATGCATGTTAAGTGTCTTCATAGGTGAAAACTAACTTGACCGCGGTGGGAATCGAACCCACGACCTTTGGCTTGCTAGTGCAACTCTCTATCAACTGAGCCAACTGCATGAGCTACCAGGTTTAAGTCGGTTCGACTATGTGATACTTCAGAACTCAATCCAGTTCCTTCGATATCTATGTACAGCTTGTGATCTAACGTCTTGAGCTGTGGTTTTGAACTCAGGTGTTTAATTTTTTTCGCTTTTTGGACTTAGTCTTTTTGTTGGACGAGAAATGCCGTACGAGGTCGTACGTTCTACAACTAAGTTGGCGTACGATTAATCAATATTGACGTACGATTTTCTAAGCTACTTTCACTCATGTTTTCAGTTGTATTTATTTCCTATTAACGGCACAGTATTAGTGTTTGGAGGTCGAAGGCTGCAACATCTTGCTGGCAAAACGTATTGCCATGGCAACAGATTAGCAACAGAGCAGCAACAATTATTGTTATATATATAGATATAGACGGACAGCGGTCATACGCACGGACATGCGCATTAGATATGTAGATCGGCCATGCTTATGTATTATTCATATTTTGTTAAAAGTATAACCTAAATACACGACAGTGGCGACGAATTTGGGATTGTTATAAGTCCAGAAATGACGACGATTGGAAAAATTGATGTTTTTGATGAAACCCAAGAAAGCTGGGAGACGTATGTCGAACGAGTACAACATTTTTTCGCTGCAAACGATGTCGACGACAATCATCAAGTGCCAACTCTGCTGAGTTTGATTGGAAGCAAAACGTATTCATTATTAAAGGATTTACTTTTGCCAGAAAAGCCTGCAGACAAGAACTTTGATGAAATAGTAAGTACATTACAGAAGCATTTAAATCCTAAACCACTAGAAATTGCCGAACGGTTTCGTTTTATAAGAGAAATCAGCAAGAAGGGGAGAGCATTTTAAGTTATATAGCTGAGTTAAAGAAATTAACCACACATTGCAATTTTGGAAATAACTTGGAAGAAACCTTGCGCGACAGATTGGTGTGTGGATTAAGTAATCAGCAAATTCAGAAACGTCTCCTTGCAGAGTCAAAATTAAAATTCTCCAAAGCTGTTGACATAGCAGTTGCTACGGAAACAGCCACTCGAATAGATCAGATAGTGGCCCATCTTCCCCTGTAGTGTGTTATCGATGTGGAGCTAATACCCATGTTGCAACTGAGTGTAGATTTAAGAAAGAAGTCTGTCACAAGTGTGGAAAGAGAGGTCATATTCAAAGAGCTTGCCGGGCACAACAAAACCAGGGGCCCGGTAGACCCTCGCCCAGATCAAGATACCAAAAATCGACCAATGCCATAGAGACCGAACCAGATGAGTATGAACACTTGTTGAATAACCTAGAAGTTCATAGTGTAAACAAATCAAACAGTGATGTCATATGGGTTGACGTGAAAGTTGAAAATCAACCACTATCCATGGAACTAGACACAGGATCGGCCGTGTCCATTTTACCATATGACATGTTCTTGGAAAGATTTCGCGACAAGAAGTTAGAGAAAACAACCACCGTACTAAAGACCTATACTGGTGAACTGATCGTTCCAGTTGGTTGCCTTACCATGCAAGTTGAATACTTAGATCAATCATGTCAATTGCCATTCCATGTAGTCCAGACTAAGGGTCCAGTGTTAATGGGTCGAGATTGGCTTCACAAGCTTCGCCTCGACTGGAAAACCATCAAGTTGTTGAAATCCTCAGATTCCAGCCATAGAAACCCTGGCACGACTACACAAGAGAAGCTGAAAAACCTATTGGATACGTATGCAGAGGTTTTTGAAGACAAGCTGGGAACTTTCAAATCTGCCAAAGCAAGGATAACCCTCAAAGAAGGTAGTCAACCACAGTTTCGCAAAGCTCGTCATGTCCCATATTCCTTACGACCGAAAGTGGAGGAAGAACTGAAGAGACTTCAGAGCGAAGGTATTTTGTCGAAAGTAGAGTGGAGTGATTGGGCGACACCGATTGTACCAGTGCCGAAACAAGATGGTTCAGTCCGTATTTGTGGTGACTTCAAAGGTACTATTAACCCAATACTACAAGCAGAACAGTATCCTCTGCCTCGAATCGAAGATATCTTTGCCCATTTAGCTGGTGGGAAAAAGTTTTCCAAGATCGACCTCCGCCAAGCTTACCATCAGATTGAGCTGGAGGAAGAATCCAAGAAGTATCTTACAATTAATACGTCCATGGGCTTGTTTCAATACAATCGATTGGTGTTTGGTATTACCTCAGCTCCCGCCATTTGGCAGCGTACCATGGATCAGATTCTGGAAGGAACTTCTGGTATTAGTTGTATCCTAGATGATATGATTGTGACGGGTAAAAGCGACGCAGAGCATATGGCTAACCTGGAGGAGGTCCTTCGACGGCTGCACCACCATGGGTTAAGAGCCAATAAATCGAAGTGTGAGTTCTTCAAAGAAAAGATCACGTTCTGTGGCCACGACATTGATAGTGAAGGCCTGCACAAGACCACCGACAAGACAGC